>RXIC02000173.1:0-87059 GCA_003952965.2 Morella rubra | reverse complement strand
GTCGGATAATTTCAAATCTTAATCCGGGTATCCGACTCTGACTTGATTACATATTTTTTTCACATATACTATCCAAATTTGAATCCGATTTCGACTGGATCCGATTCGTTCAGGTCGAGACGGGTTAGCAAGTCGAATCGGACAGATTTTGCATAGCCCTAAAGCTACTACATACGCAGTAAGATGGGAAGGAAACGTGCCTATATATGTCTTTTTAGAAAACGGTGCATCTTTTAGAAATTGCTATTTTCATCCTTCAACAGTTAGCTTATCCATAATAGTCATAAATGTTTGACGACCTTAAAAGACCACTAGGATATATTGAGTTCTAATTTTGGTTTGTTGGATAATGGTGTTTTGATACATGACTTTCATCCCGAATTTCTAAATGTGTTTTAAGTTTAGGGACTCGTTTAATGAAAAGTTGGACTTAAATTCACGTCTAAAAATTTAATCGTGATATATTGATGTACATGAAAGTCTATATATTTAAAAGTGATATGTTGATGTTTATGAAAGTCGGGTTTGTCAATCCATAGGCTAGCTCCCCTGAAAGTAAAGGCAAGAAATCTATTTCAACCTAGAACAGTACTGCAGAGCAGATTTATAACAAAAGGGACTTGGAAATGAAAATGGTGTCCGAAATTCATCAATATTAGTTTACATAAAAGATAAAGATAATTAATTTTTAATCATATATAAAAAGGCACAATGAATAAAATTTAATGATATTTTTTTTTCGCTTATAGGCATGCTTACATAGAATATTAGTTTACATAAAAAATTAGCGGGGAAAGCCATCACACGTCGTTTAACGGGAAAAACAGAACAAACCGAAGAAGTAAAGCGGAATTGCCGATTTCACCGCCTCTATATATATGGATTGCATACAAATCTACTGTTCTGACACGTGGCCCTCCGTTACTCTTTAGCTTTTGTCGCAGAACGCCCCACGGCTTCTCTCTCGAATCCTCGATCGTCTCTCTCTCTCTCTCTCTCTCTCTCTATCTCTGGGATTCTCTCAAGCATTTAGACTTCGAATTCATTTCGCTCTGGAAAATTCCCGATGGAAGACCTGACGTTGCACGATGGCATCGCATCCGAGGAAATTTCCGAGCCCTTTCAGTGCTGCGTTTGCCTGTAAGTTTCCTTTCCCTCCCCAAGAATTCAAAAGCAGAAAGAGACCCGAAGTTATGGGACCTATGTTTTACTTTACTTTATAGCGATTTGGCTTTCAGCAGAAAAACTCCCAGCTTTTATTACGACTTTTGTGTTGTTTGATTTGTCTGTTTCTTTCTTCTTGAGTGTCGATTTAATTTAGCTTCCACGTGTAGAGCTAATGAATATTGGATGTTTCAATTTTGTTTTGCAATTGCTTGAAGTTGCCCGGTACAAATAACACAAGTTGCGTAGATAAATAATTTTGTCTTGAACATCAAGGACCTAAATGCTTGTTAACAAATTTATGAATAATTTATGGTGTGGCATACAATCAACTACTCAAAAACAAGAAAACACATGAGCGAGGACAAAATATCTGGTCATCCTTTTTCGTGAAATGTCCTCGGCCCGATTTAGGGAAATTTCTCCGTTGCTGCAGGGCCCAGTTGAGATGGAGAATTACATCTTTAACTTGGCTAGTTTTGTATCAGCACCTATTACGCCGTAGTGGCCATGATGTTGTTCTGTTCTCGTTCATGCTTTCCATTGGTATGTATCTCATTGATTTTCGTTTGAATGCCAACCTTACAAACTCAGTTCGATTTGTGTTTCAGGGATCTTCTGTACAAGCCCGTAGTGCTGTGTAAGGATTTTACGAGTTCCGAGTTCCATGAAAGGAATGGACAGGACTAGTTGTTTTCTCCACTAATATGTACTCTTTTCTTGTGGGCAGCTTGTGGTCACATTTCGTGTTTCTGGTGTGTTCATAAATCGATGGATTTACTGCGTGAGTCTCATTGTCCACTTTGTAGGCATCCATATAGTCACTTTCCTGTCATCTGTCAGATGCTTCACTTTTTGCTCTTGAAGTTATATCCAGTTGCCTATAACAGAAGGGAGAATCAAATTCTAGGTAAGATTTTTTATAGTTCTTTTGGAAGTGTTGACATTGCATGTGCTATGCAACATGTAAACTTATTTCCATTATGAGTGATGTATCCAATGCTGGCATTAATGTGGTCAGAGAATTATATAGGAAGAAGACGAGGTATTATTGTCGGTATAAACGTGCAGTTACAATTATAACAGTTCTCACTGATTTGACCATTATTGTATTTTTATGACCAAACCCCACAAATCAACTTTTGAGACGTGACTTAGGGTTATGTCGTAAACCAGGTTCTTATATACAGATTTGTTAAAGATGCTATACGAATTGATCAAATGGCTCTGGATTTGTCTCTACATCTTGACTATCTCGTGATAGAATTGAAAAAGCTGCTATATATCACTAGTGCACAGTAGCACATGTGAACCACCGAGCCTTTTGCAATAACAAAGCTCAGTATCTTGAATTCCTCAAGCCCGTGAGAAAGAAAAAGCCTTACTCGTGATATCAGTCCATGACATGCTATTGACTTGAAATATTACGAGGATTTTTGCAAAATGTCAATGGACAGTATTATGGGGCAGCAGAGTCTTTGACATTGGGTGATTTCAACTGAAAAATCTGCCTTTCTCTAGGTATTGCATAAATCTGAACTTCTTTCCTTAAAAAATAAGTTGATTTTACTTTAACTTGCTGGTAGATATACGGACTGTAATTATCAATTTATTTGTAATTCTTCATTGCCTCAATTTATAGCATGTTGTTCAACTTGTGTTTGTTCAAAGAAGCCTTTGTTGTGGGCCCAAGCTTAGCTTGTAAGTTTAAAACAGAATTGGGTTGAAGTTTCTCTTGAAGATGACTCCTTCTTTGTCAGTTGCCTTTGAAAAGGGAAAATAAAGTAAAAGAAGAGAAAAATTATCAATTAACGTTTTTCAGCTCTTTACACTGCTAATTTACCATCACAACTACTCTATGGGGATGCTTTTTCTCTCTCTCTTTTATAGTAGGAAGCTATCGTATGTTTGTTCTTAATCTGCTTCTTCTTACCATATTTCACGAGGATTTAAGTTGTTGACTTTGCAGAAGAGGAAATAGAAACTGGTATCTACTCACCACAATTTAATGCTCAAGCATCCAATCACTCTGGAGATCCAGCCTCATTATCTACCGTGGATTTTGAGTCAACCACATCTTCTGACCCTTCATCTATCAGAAAAGGTGAACCTTGTGCAGATATGGAGCTATCTAATTGTGATTCACAATGTCAAGAAAAGAAGTACCTGCAGGTTTCAGTCGCTGATGTGCTGTGTTTAGCATGCAATCAACTATTGTTTCGCCCTATCGTTCTTAACTGTGGTCATGGTAAACGGTTCATGCCCTCCTATATTTGATCAAGTTTGAAGTTGTCTTCAGTGAAAAAAGATTTTTAGTTGATGTTTCAATTTTTCTTTTTCTCATTTTTTATATTTTCCAGTATATTGTGAAAGTTGTATCATCGTCCCAGCTGGTGAGATGCTTAAGTGTCAAGTTTGTCAAACCTTGCATCCACGAGGATTTCCAAAAGTTTGTTTGGCACTTGATCATTTATTGGAAGAACGATTCCTTAAAGAATATATGCTCAGAAGAGATGCTCTTCAGCTCAAACAAGTTGATCTCAAGCACGAGCGCCCAACTATCTGTATGTTCAAATGCTTGACTTCCTTTTAGTGTCCAAGTGTATGTGATATGATTGATTCTCAAAAATATCTTGGATTGCAGTACTCAACATCTATTTTTAGTTTGGTAAAGCTTAATAGGTGATACCATATTTCCTCAATTCTTATCATATATATGTTATCATTCTCATTTTGACATTTTTCACCACTTGTTAAGCTGAAATTGTCAATCTTGCTAACTTGGTCAACACTAAACCTATGGTACGCCCTTTAGGACTTGGTACAGTTCATAGAGGATTCATAAGAGTTTTAACCTTCAAACTTGAGAAACAGAAGTCTGTGATACTATGGCCAACAGCATTAGCTTGGCGATCTGTAGTTTATTTTATTCAGATATGCTGAGAGTTTCATCTTAAACACATGATCCAGCAGTGTAAATGTTTACACTCATAGTTGGCTCTTCTCAATATTGGTAGAGGAAGCTCATAAGTGGGTGGAATAATCCCCATTGTAATAGAGGTGGAATTAATGTACAATGAAATAGGGATGAGAGGAAATGCAATTATCTAGAGAGGTGATACAAAAGGAGCTTATAGTACCCTAATTACAACCAATTCATGAGATGAAGCTGAGAGGTAATATAATTACAAACTATCTCGAACCAGCACATAGTTAGCTTTTTAAAATTTTGGGGGCCATTCATGTGCAGACTTGGAATTCCAAGAGGCAATGATTTACGAATCATTTTAAACTTCTTTGAAGCAAAAAGTTAAAAAAGCGTTTTTTATGGTCAGATTCAAAGGAAATTTATTGGCACTTTCTCTCTGACATCATTCACAGCTTAAAATGTGTTTTAATAATTATATAGTCCTTTGCCTAAATGTACAAAGCTCTTTACTGATGCTCCGAGAATTTGTACTAAGATAAGCAGTTTTTAATATTCATGCTGCTACATTTATCCTGAGATAATTATATGCTGTGTAGTTGTGGGTTGCTATGATGCACGTCCTGAATACTTTAACTTTCCAATCTTCAGATTCAATTGAATCTGGGAAACAAGGAGACAATCTACCACGGTCATCTGACCGTCGCTCAAAAAACGTTCATGTTGGAGTTGGTTGTGATTCTTGTGGGGTAAATTCCCTACTCTTCCATTTCCTTTGTGTGCGCTATTCTGTTGATTCTAGTAGCATGACCTATTTGGTTGCGGACTTGCAGCAAACTTCTTTATACGGGTTATTTCCATGCGATGTAGACACTCTTAATCAATTAGTTGTTTGTCATAATTTTTTTAATGCATTTTGACACCTTACAGTGTTGAGTATTTTTATTTGCTTCCGACTTCTACAATGTTGTCCATATTTATTTGCTTCAGTCCATAATATGCAGACAGTGGTTTATCCCTTCTCTTTGTGAATCGTATTGCTACCACTCTCTATTATTTGGTAACTTTGGTTGCATTGATGCTCCCAAACTGGCTTTTAGTATTCCATGAGATCATTGTCGATGGAACTGACAACAGTACTTCTATAGATATGCAAATGCTAGAACTTTAATAGTCATTATAAACGTATGTGAAAAAAGGGGATATCTGTTGGTGCCATTTCTAGGATACAGCCTGGCCAAACATTTAGTGTTAAAGATGATAGCGTAGCATATTCATGTGGTGAATGTCAAGTATAATTGAGGAAAGTAGAAGTAGAGATAACTTTAAGTCTTTTTTTTTTACATTGGAAGACTCCAGATTTCTAGGAGTTAGTGGCAACTTCTATAATCTCTTTGTTAGACTAACATTATAGGCAGCAGAGTAACATCACAAGTGTGTTGTGGTGTCTCAGATTTTACCTATAGTTGGGGATAGATACAGATGCAAAGATTGCGTGGAGAAAATTGGTTTTGACCTATGTGGTGATTGTTATAATACTCAATCCAAGCTTCCAGGGCGGTTCAATCAGCAGCATACTCCAGACCACAAGTTTGACATTGTAAAACTTTCAAAGACCCATATTCTTCATAATATGTTGAGGCTGGTTGCTGTAAGGTTGGAGGACAATTCCACTGCTATTTTAGTTGATGCTGATGCCTCAGAGGATTCAGGAAGTGAATCTCCTTCTCCTGCATTACCTAGCGATTCTCAGGAGAATGCTGAGAGCAGTTCAGCTCCAACTGTTGCCTCCGCTGATGGTGGGGAGGATCAGACTGGTTTTCATTCAACCACTTAAAAACTTGAGACCAAGCTAAAGCCATGGGCATCTTTTCTAGGCTTGTGGAAGTTGCTGCCTAGTCCAGCAAACGTAGGCTTGAAGCATTCAAGGTACGGTATAAACATCTCCCATACGTTAATTAGTAGCGCTGCCTTGTTGGTTGCAAAGTTCCAACAAAACCATGCGTGGCCTCCGTGGTTTAATCGAAGTATAACTTTTTTATGCCTATATTCTGTCCAGATTTAAGCTGTTTCTTGGTATATAAGAGCAGGAAAAGAAGTGGCATTCCTCTCTTCGGTGTTTTGAATGAGGTGCGTGGTCATGTGTATCATTTTCTTCAGGGCTATATTTCCGCAGGTTTGGAATAGCGGATTCATACAGTTATTCAAAGTTTGTTCACAAGATATGAACTTCCTAAAATGGAAGTAAGTTTTGGGTGCTACGAGCAATGAGAATATAATTATTTTTTTTCTTTTAGAGTTCTTTACTAAAGGTGTGCTTGAAAAGAGTAATGCGAATGCATTTGAGATTTGAGCCCTTCGTTTTGATTTAACCCATTAAAACGGTGACTCCAAAAGTTGGCCTAATGGTTAAGACCTGAATTTTGGTGGTTTGCTCTTTTCAAGGTTCAAAGTTCAAAATCTCGTAGGTGCTAACTTTATAATTAATCGAGCTGCGCTTAAAGTTGGCTGGGTCATCTGGAAAAAAAAAATTAAAAAATTAAAACGGTATCTTCTTGAAAAGGAGAACGAGTGAATAACTTGCTATGAAAGGTGTAGAACTTTGATCCATCATCTAGAGGCTGCTTCTAAATTTCAGGGACAAAAGCAAAGATTTGGACCTTTAGGTGGGTCTAATGATGAAAAGTGACTTTTGAAATATAAACGAAAATTCAAAGAGAGATTGTCTGCCTCGGTGAGATGAGTTTATCAACCGTTAAAACGCGCGGAGACTCTGTCGTATAATTTATCCATGCGAATTGAGATCCCAGGTAATATAATACAATAGAAGCCAATTGCAAAGACTCCACCCGAAACTCTCAGAGCTGACACCAGACCTGCATGATAGTTAGTAGTAAGATACCTGGTCAGTAAACAATAAAAAAAAAAATGAAAAAGAACGAAAGAGGGGGGAAAAGGGATGGATTTGTATATACAGGTGATTCAGATCTGCGCACGCAGGAGTCATGATTGGCTGAGTTATATTTACCAACCTAGGGAAATTAAACTCCGGAGAAAAAAAGAGAGAGAGTGAGAGAGGGCAGAGCCGCAGAAGGGGCTGTGATATTTGTGCCACCGGGTATAAAGTAGTACACGTGTTAGTGTTTTTTAAAAAAAACAATTGTTAAATGCCATAGCTACCTAGGGGTTTGGGTTTTGGGAAGATTCCCTTAGGGTTTAAAGGAAGGACAAATTTCTAATACGATTTCTCGCAGCTTTACATCAGGTGATTGGAGATTCGTGGGGCAGATTATAAGGGAAGTACCAGCAACGTCTGAAGGTACCAATACGAAGCGAAGCTTCTCTTTTTCGATTTATCAGGGCAATACAGAAGCATCTCTGTTACAAGTTTATGAGCTATATAAACGAGTGCAAATTTGTATCCCAAATCTTCATATTGTTTTTATAATTTTAAATATAAATATATAAACTTAGAAATTTTAAATAGTATATACTTTAAAAATGATAGATTTCGTTATATTTCCTTGCGCAATTACTAATTGTGTACAATTATCTTCTACACGTAATTTGAACAGAAATTAATATTTTAATAAATATGTTAGATATGTCAATAATCTATATGTGGAAACCAAAATATATCGGTGAATGATTCAGATTTGATATAACTATTATGTCATTGAAAACTCAAATTTTTTTTTTTTATTGATACACTTGTGTAAAATTACAATTAATTTTTATTTTTTACTACTTAAGAGTCATCTCGATTAACAATTGTACATGTTCTCAAAATTTGTATTGTGGTTGAAGATTATATATATATAATAAATATACAGTTACGTATAGATAACCTCAAAAGCTAAGTGTCAAGAGCTAAGTGAATAAGTGAGCAACGTATAAAAGCTATAAACAACTAAGAGAGTTATCTTGATGGTCTGGACTTATCTTGTTGGCTCCAAATTTATAAATAATCTCGTGTGCAGTTAATTTGAGACTTATGTAATGATAAAAATATTAAATATATATATGTAACTCAAACTTGATACATCAAACAAATAAAAAGCGAACTCTCGACTATTGGCCTGCAGTGGCACATAATTCACATTTTACCACTCAAACCTCGAGTGAAATAGAAACTTGAAGACTGAGAGAATCTCTGGCGCAACAGAGCGGAGCGGAGCAAACTTTATAGGTAGGACCAGTAGGAGTATGGCGGGCCCAGCTCTCACGGTAGCATCGGCCGCAATAAAGTGGATAGGGCGGGGCATGAGCGTCATATAGCCTGCACCAATTGGGGCTGATCAGTTGTGGCGGGAAAAGTTTTGGTAGGAAAAAGAGAGATTCCCACCACGGATTGTTACTGTTTACGGTGTGTGTGTGTGGGGGGAGAATTAATTGAGGTTGATGTAATGGCTTTGATAATTGTGCTTTTACACACAATCACTTGGTACTGTAAAGCCCTAGAATGGGGAAAAAGTTCAGATTATAGTAACCCTACTTAAAAATTGGGACCTCCTGTTTATTAGGGTTTTGAGCATTCCAAGGAGCTCTGATGCGAAAGTTGGTAATGATTTGGTTGATCCATTAAAGAGCAATTAAATTAAAATTAAAGGTTTAAATAAAGCAAGCCTTTTCCAATTTCTAATCATCAATCCCAATTTTATATTCGGACGAGAAGAAGCCCAAAGAAAATCAAAATTGGGTTCATGTTGTCTGCCAATTTCTTTTGTTTTATTATAAAGGTTGTTGGGGCTTAGTAAAAACCAGTCCAGGTAATACAAACACCAACGTTTACACATAGAATGCCAAAGCCGCTCCTTTTATTTGCAAATAATCTTTTATTTATTATTCTTTAGAATATTAGACACCTTTTATATATATAAAAAAAGATTAGTTTATCTTATCTTTTCTATCAAGTTCACACTGCACATTTTTTTAAAAAAGAAAAATTTTATGTAAAAGGTAATCGAAGTGAGTTCACCTGATGCACAAATAAATTCTTAAAAATCAACATAAACTCGTTCATACCACTGCAACTCCAACTTAAACTAGTTAATATATTCCCCTAATTAAAAATCGAACCAGTGAATGTGTACTACGCACGCAAACATAAGTTTACTCCTCCCACTGAAACAGCCCGCAATAAATAGACATCGCACACTTTCACTTGTTAGAATAAAGGAAAGATAACATAATGAATAGGAAAAATAACATTAAAATTCCGCGCAAATGATTTAAAGTGAGTATATAAATAAATCACACCTCTGCTATAGGGGTAAACAGAATCCCCTGCTTCTTTTCTCAGCTAAACAGCATCCCATGTAGTCTCGCACATGTAGGATCGTTGATAAAGTGAAGCTATAAGTTGCATTTCGGGGAATAAAGTCAGGTTTTTGTTTTAATAGTCTCAACTTTCGAGTAACGCATGCAATAATATGGGATTGTGTTAGAAAAGTTAAATCCCATTTTATTTTATTTGTTTGACTTTTGTGCTCTGCTGCTGGAGAGAACTTCCGTCACCACTCTTCAAAAATGAAAGACCACATGAAATGGATCCTATCATTTTTATGTATTTTATTTCTCACTTTTCTTTCCTTTTGGGATTCTAAGCATGCGTCGGTTAATATATCTTACTTCCTACTTGTTACTTGCAAATGACGAAAGATATCATTTGGTCCATCAAAACAGTGAGACATTTTGGATTCACTTTCCTATGGAAAAATCAACAATGCATGAAATTCAGCCCCAATCACTTCCCCACTCTAACCAGTAAGTCACGAGCCTAACCCCAACATGATTCGAATATATAACGTCTGAATTTACAGCTTACCTTAAAATTATTCTTGATCATTACCCTATATCGGAGGGGAGAGGGGTTGAGGCATCAAATTCAGTATTCTTGCCATTGGCCCGGAAATGAAGTGAAACAAATTATAATTCTATAAATCTTATTTCTGATTGTAATTAGACAATCTATTTACTGAAAACAATATTGGGTAATACCATAGTTCGTCCCCTAATCCAATGTCAATCTCACTCTCTCTAATTATGAAAATAACGATTTACGTTTTCTTAACTTTTAAAAAAAATAATCAATATATGCCGTTTGTCTAAATCAACCATTATGTCAATTAGAAATACATGTAAAATTATCGAAATGACACTTAAAGACAAAATTACTAAAAACATTTAAGAATTCATTAAAAATAAAAAATAATATTTAAAAAAAGATAATAGTTTTTAAAGAAAACTATTGAAACTCCAGCAATTTATATATTTTTAATTTATTTTTCGAATGTTTATTTATTAGAGGGATATTTTGGTTATTTTACATGTATTTCAACTATTGATTTGGACAGGGGCGTACATTGATGATTTTCGGAAGTTAGAGGACGTAAATCGTCATTTTTCATAATTAGGGATAAGTTTAAAATTAAGTCATAGTTATAGGGCTGACAATGACATTGACCCAACAATATTTATACATCCATAGCTTCCTAGTCTGTAAGTGATTAATTTTATGGGGATAACTTGAGCAGATTAGTCATTAGTATTTAAAATTCATTATTCTATTAGTCGTTAGTATTTGAAATTCATTACTATATTAGTCGGCTTGTAGCACTTTAAATTTGATAGATTTTAAACTCTAAAGATTAATTCGATGAATTTTAAAGTTGGATAAAATGGTAAACTATAAATATGAAAAATAATTGTACTAGTAATATACCCGCAACTCCTGTCTTTCATCCTCATTTTTGAAGCTGCCTTTTAAAAATTGACTGAGGATAGAAGTATAACCAGGCGTTTCCAAAGAGCTTAAGGGCATTCCTGACATTGCAAATGTTCGAACATTTTGCTTTGGCGGGGTGATGACTTCTACAATAATATTGCACCGAACTCACGTTTGAAAAGAGTTCTGAACCGAAACATAAATTTTGTATTATTTTGGCCGCACGATCATTTTTTAAAGAAAAAAGCGATCAAAGTTTTCCTTAAAAAAAACAAAAAAAAATTGTTTGAAATTTTAACTCGTATTTTTCTTTTTGTCCAATTCATCTATTAAACAATTTATGTTTCAACTTTGGCACGCTTGTCGTTTGATTGAGTTTGGGTTGCTTGGATACGTTTTTTTTTTTTTTTTTTTCTCATCAAAGTTCAACCTAGTGAGTAATATTTGAACCGCCCTGATGTATTTTGCATGAGCGAGTAAATTTGCATGAGGTACTTGTGCATACGGTATTGTACTAGAAATTAGAATCGTTGTCGTTGTTGTTGTTTTTTAAATTCCGAAATTAACTAACTGTAGATGAACATTAATTAGAGTTTAAAAGGTGATAAATGACTTAAAAGTTTGTGTTGACTTAAGAAATATTATTCATACATACACTATGCTCAGGAATTACAGGTAACATTACCCCCTCTTGGTTGTCTCAGTGGTAAGGGCTACACTTGAGACAATATAGTTTAGGTACGCAGTTTTTTGGTTGATTTTCTTTAGAACTAAATTGATTACTTAAATGAGAAGCTGTGGATGATGTATTTCACTCGAACCTCCACAGTATTTGCTTGGGGTTAAATACACTTTACCTCCTTTATTTTTGGGGTCATTTACACTTTGCACCCAATGTATTATTTTTGACACATTGGACCCTTAACTTACACTTTTTTTCAATTTGGACCCCGCACCCAAATTGCCCGTTAATTTAGATGAATTCCGTCAAAACGTGAGATGCAATGTGTACATACGCCAAAAGATAAGGGGGGCAATGTGTAAAAATTTTGACGGAATCCGTTTAAATTAACGGGCAATTTGGGTGCGGGGTCCAAATTGAAAAAAAGTGTAAGTTAAGGGGTCCTAATGTGTCAAAAATAATACATCGGGGTGCAAAATGTAAATGATCCCAAAGATAAAGGGGCAAAGTGTATTTAACCCATTTGCTTGTATGTTAGATAGGCACCACTTTATTCCATCACATGATTTCTCTTCTTTTAAAAAAAAAAAAAAAAAGGCTAACATTACATTTAGGGCGTATTAAATAATTTAAAAGACTAAAAGTTGTGTTTGAGTGATAAAATTTTGGAGTGGCTAAAATTTTGAGTACGAGAGTTGATAAAAAAGTTAGTAAAAAAATGAAAAAGTTTTATGAGAGGTAGTGAAAAAGTAAAATATTTTATGAGAGTCGGTGGAAAAAGTGAAGAATTGATGAAAAAGAGAAGAAAAATAAATTTTTGTAATGATATTAAAATTTTAGAGAATAATAATTTTGTTCAGTGAACCGTAGCCTAATTCCTTATTCCTCGTCGTTTGAGTAGGTTTTGTGAATTAGTGCTACAAGAGTGGAATAGGAAATAAACCACTTATAACACAATGTACAATTAATTGTATACGCTGTGCTCCAACTCTCGAGGGATCCACTGGCTGCTATTTTTTAAAAAGAGAATTTTTTTTAATATTAATATTTACATTAATTAAAAAAGACTTCTGAAATAGAGGAGGTAATTGAAAATAGTATGAAATATAATAAAACTCAATATATTGCTTGTTTAAAATAAATAAAAATTTAATTAGCCTCGTCTTGTTCCACAAATTACCACTTCTTTCTTGGAGGCATTTGTTTATCAAAATTTTAGAGAATATTTTTAAAATTTTAAAATCTTTTGAATGTTGAATTTATTGAGATTTGTGAAAAGTGTGAAGTGTATGTGTAAAAGTGTGAAGTTTATTGAGATTTGTGAAATGTGTTTAGTGTAGTGAAAATTTTAAACTCCCAAAAAATTAGGCAAACAAATACTCTCTTATCTAATTTGAATAAACTTTGAAAATGGAGCGGTAATTTTCGTATTTTAATATATTTGTATTTTATAGACAATACCGACTAATTTTATGCAATAAAAAGAATTTTTAGAAATAGCGAGTGAGAATTCTACCAACGGCGAGCGGGAGGACCACTTAGAGGAATATGACGGGAATATAAACGAAGTGCTGTTCCCTAAACCCCCAACCCTAACTTTCTCTTCTCCGTCCCAACCCATTCCAACCCACCCACCACCTCTCCACAGTACAAAATTTGGCGCCCACCCCCCTCTCTCTCTCTCTCTCTCTCTCTCTCTCCCTCTCTGAGTTCTGTGTTTCATTGCATGAAACCTTGGAGGCGGTCTTTTAACTCTTACAGACTACAAAACCTGTAGAACAGAGATGGGCAAGTACATGAAGAAATCGAAGATCACAGGTGACGTGGCCCTGCTCATGGAGGTCTCTCACTCACCACAGGCCGCCTCCATTGGTGTCTGTACCAGAGCCAAAGCCCTAGCTCTCCAACGCCACCAGAAAACTATTCCCTCGCCCGCGGTTGTTCCTGACCCAGATTCCTCTTCTCTTTCCTACCTCCAGCTTCGCAGCCGCCGCCTCCAGAAACCCCCTTTGCTGAGAAGACAACAGCAGCCCAGAGAGTGTTGCAGAGAGAGTCCTAGCCCTAGGCCCAACGGGCGTAATTCGGGGCCGAAGACGGTGTCGGTGGACTCCGGCTCGCTGAAGGAGAAAGAGGACGGGAAGGAGCAGGAGTGTCTTGGAATATTTTGGAAGGAGGATGAAGCCGAGGAGGGTAATGATTTAGGGGTTGAAGTTTCGTTTGGAGAGAATAACGTGGAGCTTGACGGTAGAGACAGGTAAATTTTGGCCATTTCTTTGTTTCATGTGAAATGGGATTTTTTGAGAATTATTTTACGAGTTTGTTGCCCCTCTTTGTTGCTAATTCTACTCTTTTCCTCATGACAATTTCAGTGGTTGAGAAATTTTCAGGGTGGCGACCTTTACTAGTAGGAAATGGTTTTCTGTTTTGGGGGTCCTTCTCTGTTGCTTGGCCTTTTGGAGCTTTTTCTTTTTAAGGAAGTGAAATTTTCTTTTGGGTTTCTTCTTGTGATTTTTTTTCTTCATCATTCTTGATAAAAAAATTTATGAAGCTTTTGTTTCATCTTTTTGTAGCTTTTGTGCCAAAGAGCTCTTTCTGGGGGCTGTTTTTTCTTGAAAAAGAGCCTCCTTTCTTGATACCCCTCATCTTCTTCGAAAAAGAAAAACATGTTGAGTTGTTTTACTGTAGAACGTCACTTAATATCATATCTAGCTTGCATGTAAGGGATTTGCATCTTAGAAATTTGGGGGGAGAGTAGGGACATTTCTCTGCAACTTTGGTGGTTCCGTTTTCGTTAAGCTTGATCTGCCGTCTTTATTTATTTGTGTTTGTCTTCTCTTTTTCGGTGGCTCTTCTAACCTGTGTGCTCTCTTTGTATATTTTGTCTAAGCACACTTTCGGTGGCTCTTAATGCCTTTTGGTTCCTTTCATGGTTTCTTTTTGGCCGGCACCCCAGGAAAATAAAAAGATGAGAAAAAGGGGAAATTTTGAACTTGCATACGGCTTTCTGTGTTGAAATTTTCCAGAAAATAGAGTGATTCAGTGATAAATCACTTTCGTGAAAAGGCGGTGATGTTTGTGACGTGAGAGGGTCTTTGATGAATAACATTTACTTTATCTGCAAGACTGCAGCTTGACTATCTCTTACCAGTATTTATTAATTGCAATTTTGACGTCTTCCTTGATCTAATGCTCATACTGCTTTTAAAGACTATCAAGTCAAATGATCTGAAGTACTATTAGTTTAGAGGTGTTTTATTGGCTATCTGGAAAAATTTTATCCAGGTACTTACCGTTCTTATATGTTAACCCCCGAATTTATATAACTCGATATCTAGTGTAATCTTCAACTTGCTCCCCTTTTTTATCAGATTCTTGCTAAATCAATTTGCTGAATGTTTGGTGCACCTTTCCTATTGCTCTGTAAGTAAAATAATGGTCTATTTTGGTTTGTATAGGAGCACCAGGGAAAGCACGCCTTGCAGTTTGATTAGGGACTCGGACTCCTTGAGGACCCCTAGTTCAACCACCAGGCGAACAACTTCTGAAAATAACCAAAGAGTTAGGAATGACCTGCGAAGAAACATCCCAACAACACAAGAGATGGAGGAGTTCTTTGTCTGTGCAGAGCGGCAACAACAGAGAATATTTATTGAGAAGTATAGAACTCTCTTTCCTTCTAATCAAACCATTAGACACTCCCAGTTAACTTATGAAATGCCTTTCTAATCTGTACTTGTGATTTTTGCAGGTACAACTTTGATGTGGTGAATGATTTACCCCTCCAAGGACGGTACGAATGGGTACGGATAGGTCCTTGAGCAAAGTTCATTTAAATGAGGTTACGGTGCCCTGCAATTTCTGAATGGATGCCTGGCTGAGCATTTAAAGTGCGGAGATGAGCAGCAGGGCGGTGGATTGATAGGAAACTAGAGCTAAACGTGTAATTTAACGATCTGTAACATTACAGAGCTTACGAATTACACACTAACCAACTAAAAACACCAAAATCCCATGTTCAAGCGAATGGGGGATTGATTGGAGGGGAGATAGGGTAGGGTAGTTTTAGAGTTTCTTCAATTGTAAGATTTAACGGGTATATCTAATCAGTAGATCTCATTTCTAGTCTTCTCTTCTTAATGCTTCGGTTTTGTGTATATTTAGGTAGGGAAAACTCTCGTTGGTAATAAATCCTCTCTTTCCTTTTTCCTCTCATGTAGTTGTCTTGTCCAGTGTTTTGAGCCATGCATTTTGACTGGCGACATAACCTGCAATCCCTGTTCAAGCCTTGATGTGTTGATGTATCTTTGTTTGTGTACTAATCCGAGATTGTTTTCTGCCATGGATGCTTGAACATTTACTGAGGAATGGTCAAGGTGGGTTGGTGACCAGATTGACTGGTTGGTCGATTGTTTGTTGAACCGGTTCGAACCATTTTTTTGTCCAAACCTCACTGTAATAATTACGCCGATCCTGGGTAAAAATCTCTTCGGGTGACCAAGTCCTAGGGACCAAGAGGGTCTCTTTTTCAGTAGATGAGGAGAGCATGAAAGGATATTTTGTCATCAATATAAATCCATTTTGTTGGAGAATTCTCTTGACATTCTGCTACATTGTAATGTGTAATCGTCTCATATCAAAGTAGCTAGCTCCAAGGAAAAGCATGAAAGTAAAACCTGTTTATTTTTCTTTTTCAATTTTTGTTCAATTTTTACACCAGCTCTGGCTGTTGAATAGGCTACTGGGCCCTCCAGACGTAGGACATTGGGGTTTTAAGAAGCTCTGATCTGATGGTGATGGGGTTGCTCAGGTGACTTTGGACTGTTGTGTGGTGTCTTTCTTTAGAGTTCTCAGGTCGGTCTGACATGGAGTTTTCGATTATTTATTTTTTTTTTTAGTTTCTTAAAATCCACCATTTCCCCAACTCATGAACCTGAGGGAGTACTGACGCTGCTCCCATTTTGCCTAGGCAGCATTTATTAGGTGTGCATGAATGCCTTGTGGAGGCCTATTCACATGGGGACCCTGTACGTTTTCTGCACTCATTACATCACAGACTGCAAAAAGATGTTCAACATAGATTTGATGATGTCCTCTTCTCTCTCCTTTCCCCATTCTTTCAGCGCATAATTTCAATCTTCTTCTTTTGTGAAGACGAAGATGTAGGGCCCGTTGGTAAATCCAATGGAATCATCACTTTGCCTATTTGTTTGGACATTTAGGTAAAGGACTGATTTTTTGGCATGGTTGTTTGTTTCTCTTTTTTTCACTTTTTTTCCCCTTCTTTTGGCTGTGCATGGCGTGGATTCTATTTTCGCTGCTGTATTTTATTTTGCCTCGAAAAATGTTTGTGGAAACCTAACCAAATATTTCACGTCTACCAGATGCTAAGTTGGCAAAATCAAGCCAATTTTAGAAGAATATTAAACTAACCAACTCTAAATGGTAGGGCTCAGGAATTTTATTATCTTATTTTGAACTAATGTTATGTTTGTTTTGTTGTAATCTCATTTATAGAAAGTATTTTCTCAACTTTTAGATGATTGGAGACTATATTTCCGTAAAACAGTTTTTCCCAAAAAAAATATTAATAAAAATTTTCCGACACTCTTCTATTTAAATCTTAATAATTTTCTCTCTCCGTGGAAGGCATCTCTTGCTTTGGTGAAGACTTTCCTCCTGACAAAAAAAATAACACAAAAAACACACTATTTTATATATAATTTTGTGTACTTTATTTCTTTAAAAAATAATTTAATTTTTTTAAAAAATTAGATTTTTGATCTTGACTAGTAGGCAAGGCTCAAATTCGAACTGTTGGGAAATGTATGGCTGGTTGTTTTATACTAATTGATAATATGATTGCTAATTTCTGCAGTAATTTATGAAATGAACAAAATACAGATGGTATGTGGGAGGGAAACTTATCTCCACTGCTGTCCCAAGGATCGAATGTACTGAAAAGGCCTTTCAATTTAAGTCCAAAAATCATGTTAATTGTCTCTCGAGGTGAAATCACATCACAGATAATGCGGATCACACCTAAATTATTGTTCCTTTTGACTGTTAAGGTCTGCCTTTTAGAGGAGTGTCTTCTTTTAAGAACAGCCACAAAACGCATACAGATCGAACCAGACAAAGTTAATACAACAGGAAGACAAGTGATTTGTTTCACTTTTGAAATGAGAGGTCGGAAAATAATGTCAATCTAGGCTTTCATTAGCTTTATGAGGTAGGCAGGCTTTAGGAAAGATGCTCTTGGCTTGACTTGCTGCCGTTTAGCAAAACCATGTGTATGTGCTACAGAAGCTTACTGTTCATAATAAAGCGACAACTCCTTTTTGGAGTTTATGGCTTGCCAACCTTGTAACTTGTAACTGACTTTGTTCAGTTGTCCAGTAGGGGACACTGTTTTCTTATCCCCATGGGCAGTCTGGCAGCTGAATTATTGTGTTTCGGGTACACTTACAACTGCTGAATATGGCTGTGCGTTAAAATTAAAATGAAAGACAAAAATAATTTAAGACTAAGCGAGAGAATATAAGCCAAATACAAAATTTAAGTGGTTCATTTACATACATATAATTCAACTAGAACAGATTTGTGTATTCACCTAAGATAAGAATAAGATTATAAAAAGACTTTATTTATAAATCTTTGATTACAATAACCTACGTTACCTAGCAATATGGGACTAATACTTTGTGGCCAAGAAAAATAGAAAAGAATATGACTCTTTGTGCTGTGACAAGAGTTGGGCTTCAAATATTCCTCACCATATCTTTTCTGTTATTTCTTTTTCATTTCTTGATCATCCCATATTTTCATATTTTTTTTCTTAGTTCTCATCTGATCTTATTATTTTACCAGTTCCTAAGCTCGATACTTTATAAAATGGACTGAAACCTAATAGGCAGGATATGTGTCTCATTAGGAACTGAGTTTTTTTTTGGTAGATTCAAGCAAGCCTCTCTGGCTAGTTTTCACGGAGCATCATCTTTCTCTTGAAACATTGATCAACCCAAGTTGAAATACTTTCTGAAAAATGATGCTCGAATCAACATCAAGAAAAACACTACTTTGGGACGTTGATTAAGCATATTAAACACAGTTACCGTAACACCAAAAAACTACATTTGTACAGCCTCCTCTGAACCTGACATTTGGGAAAAAAATGAATGTTGTAGACCCACATTTGATAAAGATTCATGTTTAATTTTGCTTTCTCCAATTCACACTGTGACCTGTCAGCTACAATAAGGAGCTGAAATTTCCTTGCATGGGTTTGGAATTCATTCACTGATGTGAAATGAAAGCCTGTGAATACAAGAACAAGTCAAATTATATCCCAAACAAAGTAGTAACTTCCCATGAACAAAAAATGTCTCATATGAGCAGCAGAATAGGATAGTCTCTTCTGCGTTTTATACACAACTGTACAACATCCCTTCTTCCACTTGAATCTAGCACATCTTTAGTATTGCTAAAAAAGCTAAATTATAGCAATAAAGCTAAATTATAACTCAACCCAGGGCATGATAATACCTGTAGCATCAACATCGTCTGTCATCAAAGAAACTGGTGATGCCACAGAATGGACAGATCTGTCGAATCCAAAAAACTAGTCAAGCTAAATAATACAACATACAAGGTGGAGGTAATGACCAACCAAATCCTCTCTCTTGTTTAAATCTTGCCTTGCTATCTAACTCCTCCTTAGGACGGTTAAAGTAAATTCAAATTTATGTCAAGATAAACACAATTCTCTGCCACCAATCTGTTCTGTTGACCATTGAAAGGGGATGGATGATCCACATAAGCATAGCTGCGCAGACAAGTTATCCGTTCAATCTTCTTTGACATATTAAAAAGCCTTCACACAAGACTGCTTCGTGTTTGAGCCATCTCCAGGCTCTCCTTAAGATTCAAAGACCTTAGCAATTTAAATCTTCACCAAGTCCCCTCTAGTCACAGTCAAACCATCTACTGGGAATCTATGAAGTAAGAGTTGACGAAGTGAGAAATACAATGAGAAAGTAGCCTTAACCACATCATCATTTATCAGCTTCAGAAATGCAGAACGCATTCCTTTACATGCAAAACCAATAAGTACCTGCTGCATTCCAGAAATTGCAGACTTGAATTCTATCGAGGGGGGGATTCTTCTAAACTCTCTGCATGATTTGCCTCTGCCATTTCTACTTCATACGTACAGGTATCTGAAGATTTCTCATCCTCAATTGCCCTCTGTTTCAGTTTTGCACGTTGAATAGCATGCAGCTCATATCTGATATAGGATTTCGTCATGTATTTAGAGAGAGAGAACAAACAGCATTGAATCCTTTATTCAATGCACTTCTACTCAAGTAACAAAGCAAACAGGGAAAGAAAGAGAGAGTTTTGCCTAATTATAGGTTAGCTGGAGCTAGTCACTTCATTTTGGCCACAGATCCAGACATCAGATTCCCTCAACAAGTACAATAACATGGAAATTGATCAAAAGTATATAGAAAGCATGGATTCTTAAAAAAAAGTTCTCGTGGTTAGGCCCAGGAGAAGATGGAAGAAACTGTAACTTCTACTCTATTCTTGAGCTAAGTAGTGTCCCAGTTATCAAAAATATTTCAGGGTCCAAATAAACTTGGTAGCTTTTAGCCGATTCACATTTGATCATAAAATAATTGACTTAAATCCAAGGACTGCACAATGATTGAAGACCGTCAAGAGTGTAAATATATCAGACAACTGTGGGCATAGGTATGATTTAATCCGCATATGTTCATCCCTCATCCCAAGTCCCAATCGTTCATTATGCAGAAGATCCTCATAATGGTGCTGTACAAAGTACAGGATTCACAAAGAAAAACTAATCTGTACAGTGGTTTCAGGTCTAATCCAAGCTTGGGTTTCAATTTATGCCAGTTTATTTGGAGTGTACAATGTCCTTGAGAAACAATGGATCACTTCTATGCTTTCCGACTAAAACTTGTTGGAAGCGACTGTTTTTCTATACTGCTGTGGTGTAAGAGGCTACACAGCCCTAAACATCGAAGAAATGAGTAGTGTGAAAATGGATTAGGAGAATTTTGGGCTATATGGAGAGAAAGCGGTCAGGTTAATTTTTGACGTCGTGACATCTCGTATTTGGTCTAGATCTTATCAATGGTTAGATAAGATTGAAAGAAAACTCTGGAAGAGTACTCTGGTGCCAAAAGGCCTATCAAGTCCTCTCGTAGGATACGGTAATAATCACACTGATTATGGTCAGTGCCAGAGGAGGTATTAGGGATGGTTGTGGCATGGTTGTCAAGCCAAAGTCATGGTAATAGAAGACCAGCAACAGTAGAATGCCAGCAACAGTGCTAGATGAATTATGTCACTAAATGGCTAGTAGATGTCGCCAGGGCGGTGAAGGCCATGACATTGGTAGCATTGATGATAACAAATTGTAAGCAAACATGTTAATGAGATCCACTATAAGGCCATAGATGCTAAATTTTAGGATCACATTTGTAAAATACACATGCTTCAAATGCAAAGTGATAATTCTTAGCTTAGGAGAAAAGAGTGTATTTCTTCTTCTTTTGTACCTTTAGGTCTCTCAGACTGAAAAAATGAACAAAGTGGAATCGAGTTGAAGTTAACAAACGTGCTTTAATCTTCCAATTTTAAAAAGGTAGTATCAACTTAACAAAGGTTTTTAAAAGTGTTGTCTAACAACTTAGCCACCTATTTGCCACATCATCATGCATAATTGGTGAGAACCGATTTAAACACCACAAGGGCCTGAGAATTTTTGTACTTCCATCTCTTTCACAGTTTATAGCAAAACAAAGTCTATGAGAGCAAGACAACAGAAACACTCAAAACTTCTCCCTCTTCTGTTGCGGTCAAGGCAAATCGAGTAAAACAAATATTTTGAAGAATAGGGTCCAAATCACTATAGCATATTGTAACAATGTTTAAAATACAACTGTAGTCATTTAGCATAAAAGATGGGAACTTACTTAGCCACATAACTCTTGACAAGCTTAAAATATATTCTCCAAAACTGCCGTTCCTTTAAGTGACGAGGGCACAGCATGTATCTAAGTTGTGAAATTTCCTGAAAAATAAGGAAACATTCATAAAGCTGAAATAATTATGAATGTCACAGTTTAGGCAGGTTTAAGAATAAAAATTACTAAGCATTAGGCAATCGCTATCAACAAAGATCTGATTTGAGCATTCCAGGCAATACATCATCCTATCCTACCCAATCATATTAACTTCAGTTTTTCTATGTAACATATCTTTCTCCACGATTTCTACCCAAATTATTGTAGACCTTCCTTTCACTCTATCAACTTGAATTAGATGACTCTTTCTCACAAGTGCATTCATAAATCTCCATAGCAACTGAGTTTCGATAACCAAAAAGTTTCATTGTTGCTCTTTATAGTTTTATTTTTTTTATTTCTGCCTATTATGCCCACGAAGGGTTCAAAGTTTAGTTGGGTCACTCCCCTCTCATAAAGTAAGCGAATTCACTGTGGTAAACTGCATTGCCAGTTACACCTCTGGGTCGGTATGTAAAAACCATTGAGCTAGAGTGGAGAATGCAGTTACATAGAATCTCTGCAGTTCACGTATGGGACAGTGGAATCGGACAAACAGTTATCTTTGACTTGACATAGAAAACGTCCCAGCCAAAAAAGAAAAACTAAGTTATCAAAGAATTATGGAGTACTATAGTCACTATTATTGAAAGAACGTAAAACAAGCTAAACTTGAACCTTTAGAATTCCACATAATTTAAAGCTTATGCAAAGAATTAGAAACCAACCTTGACTTTCGAGATCACAAGAATAGCATGCCGCTCCTGCCATTCGGAGAGATCCCTTCGGACATTGCCCGAAGTTGTCGGGGTCACATCACCACAAGCAGCTCCCTCGTCATCTGTGTACCAACATCAATGAAATTTGTATTTAGTTCAATCAAATTACCCAATATCCTTTCTAATCCATATTAAAATTAAAATAATTCATTGGCTAATTCCCCAAAAAAAAAAATGAAAACAAAAGAGGTGAAAACCGGGCTGAAGAGAAAATTGCACGTTTGGTTGCCGAGGAAAGTATAGGAGGAGAAAAATAAGTAAAAATTTACAACCCAAACACACGAGAAAGTAAATGCACCCAAACCGAGTGTTTAGAATACTCAAACTTGCGTTGTTGAATAGCTTACAAAACCAACACGACATTACACACCGTAGCATATAGAATTTTCCTTCTCGTTTGGCTTGGGAACTGACCAGTGAAGGGAAATACCTTCGGGAGGGAAATTCTTGAAGGTGTCGAAAGTGAAGGACCTGATAAAATCGATCAGTTGCTCCGTGACTCCGAGCAGTTCTTCTTGTTCTTCTTGTTGTGACTCCGACTGTTTTGGGGGATCTGGGGTTGTGTTCTTTCTGGTCGTGCTTGAAAGGCTGCGGCGGAACCACGAGGAAAGGTCCATTGGTTCGGTTTCCTGAAGAGCCGAGTAAGTCCAGCTGACTGAGAGTATGATCGTTTGCCATTCGGCTTTTGCACGCAACCATCTTACTGGCTTTTGCAGGGGACAAGCTCTTGTCGGCCCAATTCGAATCCTTCGGGCATTGGTGGACTTCCCAAGCCCAACTGAGGCCCAAACTTCTCAGCTTTGGTCTACAGCACTTTTTGGACCAGAAGAGGCATACGTTCCCGTTGGGGCCGCATGCAAAAGCCCTTTATAAACATGGGCTATTATGGGCCTCGTACGAGAGAACTTCCAGCAAGTGCAACCCTCCGTTATCGGTATGAACTTGCATTATTGATCTTGCAAAGTAAAACAAACCCATCACTATCGAATGGAAAAAAGGAGCAAAAAAATAAAATAAAATACTAAAATTGGACCTAAGACAATACGGTTTTAGAGGGATTAATATGTTAAAGGGGAAAAGTGAAAACCCAACACGTAAATCATTGGATGCTTTTATCTGGTCCAGTCACTTATCACTTGTCTCTTTTTGTTTTTGCTTTCTTTGTTCTTTTGTACCTTTTGGATCGAAACCATCAGAAATACCTTCAAATGCAAAACTCCGCGTGCAATAGAGTAATGATTATGATTGACGTTCCCATAACATTAACACCCTCAACCAGACTGACTTTTCCACCTCAATTCGCCGTAAAGCATGTACTGTGCAAACTCTACTTATTTATGCCAATGGAGCCGTGACTGGTAACGAAGAGAAGATGTTAATGGTATCCTGCAAATTTTTGGAGTAGGTGTTACGAGAATTTATCTGTCTATTACTCTTTTAAGATGGTTTAATCCCAGAAGAAATCGTATACATATGACAGGTTTAACCTTAGAAAGAAGTCCAATACATGATTGTGCACCAGACAAACTTGTCCTAGTTGGGACGCATTTCAAGTAGGTTTTGATATGACCTTCGTGAAAAATTGAATTTAAGATTGTTCGTTTAATCGATATAATTCTACATTCTCTGTAATCATTAAAGTAACCCAATGATGATGAGTATTGTACACTTGAAGATATTTTTCTAGTGTGAGAAAGATAAATCTCATATTGGAAGCTAAGATGAGGAACATATAAAGCACGTGTATGTAACATTGGAATTTTCATCTTGAAACAATCTAGAACTAAGAATATATAAACTGAAGCTTCACATGATATAAATAGGGGTTAAGTACACTTTGCACCTTATATATTTGAGGGTGTTGACACACTGTACCCTAATATTTTATTTTTGAGACATTAAGTCCATTATGTAATTTTTTTCAACAATTTGCACCCCAAAGTAAAATTATGCGTCAAATGAGTCGGTAATCGTACTGACATTGTCATTACTAAGATATTGAGATGAGAATTTGTTAGTAAGGAGTTCAAGAATGATGATTTCAAGGTAATAAATATTGCTTCCAGAAAGATATGTAGGTATTATACATATTTAGGTAATTTGTAGACAAATATTGTTTGAGATTCAAAGGTGATACAATAATCTAATAAGGACTAAAGTCACGTGAAAGACACCTATAAATAATTACTGTCTAATTTAACGTCTAATTCATTATGAGGTGCAAATCGTGGGAGATAATGTAATAAGCTTAATGTCTACGAAATAAAATATTAAGGTACAATGATTCAATACTCCAAATATAAAAATTACAAAGTGTATTTAATTCTATAAGTAAAAAATAATTGAAAAAAAGGGACAGCAGCTTCACAAGGCCTCAAATCTTTACATAGTGTTTGGGAACAAAATTTTAGTAAAATTTTAAGATAAAATTTTAAAAATTGATAAAAAAAGTGAGGAGAGATAAATTTTTATAATGATGATAAAATTTTAAGTATTAAAATTTTAATTTACCAAATACTGTATTAACCTCACTGTGGGCACCGACTTGTGAATTGAGTTCTGCCCACTTCATGCATGTTTATGACCATGACTATGACCATACATGCCACACATGGTCCTCCAAGGACTTTGACTTGAATAGAGTTTTATTCTGTAGCATCTGCAACAAACGAAGACTGGCGGTGGTGGTGGTGGAAGATATCGTATCATATCAAATCATATCACAGACAAGGTAATAATACTGGGGGTGGGGCCGATAATAATCCCGATATGACCCACTAGAGGATTGGTATTCATAAACATAAAATTTGTTTTTTTGCTTTATAAACATGAAATCTTACCCAGGAAGTGACCGCACTCGTCCTTATCCATGTTCCGAGTGTCACGCCCTTTTTGACCTTTTCTTTGTTTGCTCCCTCTCACGTGGAAAGTGAAAATTTGCATTGGCAAAGTAATTCACTTTTTCTTCCCTGAACATGGAAAGTGCGTGCGTGTGTGTATATATTCTCCTCACTTTTCCCTATTGGATCGCGTGCTAGCTACCTAGAGAATGCAGCCTCGAAAGCCTTTTGTTTTTCCACCATGCAACGATTGAATGCCACTCGATCTTAACTATTCCGCTTTTGTTTAATTTTTCTGTAAAAAATTTGCACATATTTAGGAATATGATCATCCAACCGAAGTTGTCTTTAACCCCAATAAATCCTAATTTCACTCGGGTGTTAATGTATTGATCCCCTCCCTTTTGGTAATAATAGTTTTTTTTGTTAGCACAACTAGAGAAATTTGTTTCAATTAAGGGTGAATACCGGACATATCGAAAGCGAAATTTAATATTCCGATATTTGGTTTGCTACTAGCGGATGACCAAAATCGATTCCGCTTCCGCTTTTGCTAAGTCCGCTAGCTTCCAACTCTTAACAGACTTAGCGAAAGCAGAAGCGGACTTAGCTGAAGCGGATAACGAAATTCCGACAATATTTTGGGCCATATTTTTTTGTCCATTTAAGCATTTTTTTTATAAAAAGTAAAGATTATTCATTAATCATTCATCAAATTCACAAATAACATATCAAAAAATTAAAATATACAACCCGAACTTCATATGAACATTTCTCAATTCATTACAAAAATCCATATTCAATAAATCCCAAAACAATATGCAAATAACAAAATTCAGATTAAATAAATCTCAAAACAAGTCTGCAACATGCAATTCACAAAATTCATAATCACAGATTCACAACGTCACCTAGTAAGTAATAAACTAGACACCATCACAATTCTAAATAGCTAAAGAAATATTATGGGCTTAATAATAAAAGTGGTCAAGACTTGATGGAAACAATAATCGAAAAAACATAGTGTATGCTGACATAACTCGAAATAGAAGAAATTACAATAACGAACTTAGAAGTTAGAACTTAAAAGTATCAACTCAAGTAAGAAATGAAGAACATAACCAAACGTTAATGAATCACGAATCCACGATCGACGCAGCATTAGGTGAAGTGTCTCACCACTTAGGGGTAGGGTCTATTGTCCCCTTAGTTTGTTGTGTCTCAGCCTTTACATCTATAATTGGTATCTCACCAATTGTAGGTGTAGTCGTAGAGGCAGGGGTAGGGGTAGGTAAATTAGGGGTTGTGGATTGCGAAGATGCAATTAGAGTTTGACGATCCATCTGAAAGAAAGACACAATGCAAAGCCCTAAGACAACTCATTCTACCAACTTAACCCAAATTAAAGACAACAGAAAATGAACAAGATGCAAAATTAAAAACAACTAAACAAATCACATATTAAAGCATGATATCTAACAGATTCACAAATCCCCATATTAAATTCACTAAACAATTTACTTTCGTTTTTCAAATGAATGAAAACAGATCAAATATTGATGTATAATATAACAGATCAAATATTGATGGTATCTAACAGATTCACTAAACAATTTACTTTCGGTTATGAATGCATTATAACAGTTAATAATATAACATGTTCACAAGAATCACAAGTTGTTCTTTACGCACTTAATTAACTTTCATGCAACAAGTTTAATGCAACAGGTTCACAACAATTCACATTTTCTATAGAACAGATATGTTAAAAATTTGAAATACAGAGAGAGAGAGAGAGAGAGAGATAGAGAGATATACAGAGATAGAGAGACATATAGCGATAGAGAGAGAAGCAACTCAAAAACGATGGAGGTTGACCATTGCACTCGCTGGAGAAGAAGGAGCTCAGCAATCAGCACAGAGAGAGAAGGAGAGAAGCAGAGAACAGACGAACACAGAGAGAGAGCTGAGAGAGTGACTGCGAGGACTGAGGAGGCCGGAGGATTACGAATTGAGAAGGAGAGGGTGCTCGAGGTTGGGACTCGAGGGGGGGGGGGGGGGGGGAAGGGAGATAGCCAGATAAGGTTTCTAAATTTTCTCACCGTGGATCAAAACGGCATGTTTTGATCCACGGTATTATATTTTTTTCAAAAAAAACCAACTAAACAATGTCATTCTATTTAAAATAGAACGACGTCGTTTTAATATTTATTTAAATAAAAAAATAAAAAAACAACTGAAATCGGTTTCCGTCGAACAGGCGAAAACTTTCGCTTTCGCTTCCGCTTCCGGTTCCAGGAAAACTCTAAATCTATCTCCGATTCCGGTTTCGATTTTTGGAAGCACCGAACCTCAACTTCCTGGAACCGGTGACGGAAACGAGACGAGCTCAGGCGGAGGCTGAACCAGACTTACACCCCTAGTTTCAATTAGACCTTTACATACTGGGCTCGTTAAGACAGATCTAGTTCAATTATAAAACTAACTATCGAATTAAAAGTGCAACGGTAAAATCGATACTCACGAGTTAGTCCAACACCTCGAATATCAGTCAAATCATGGATTACTCGCGATCAATAGATTTCGAACTTTCGTCCATTAACTAAATAAAGCTTGTCTAGTAATGAGAATCTATTTCTTTCAACTATTAAGTTATTGTTCCTAGAGACAAAAAAAATAAAAAAATAAAAATATCTATGTATGTAAATAACGGGAGTCATTTGCTCTTCACACACATTTGAATATTAGTTATATTATTTTGTTTACAAATATCCATCGATATAGTCTTTTTATAGTAATTTAAACCATGCTTATTTCTACAAAATAGGGATGCTTTTGGAGGAAAAATATGTTTACTTGCAATTAAAGCCTATTTTTGGATGGGCAACCATGATTAGGATCTT
Organism: Morella rubra; assembly: GCA_003952965.2. NCBI lineage: Eukaryota > Viridiplantae > Streptophyta > Magnoliopsida > Fagales > Myricaceae > Morella > Morella rubra. The sequence continues at coordinate 58,944 of RXIC02000173.1, read as the reverse complement.
TTTTAAATTCTTGCTTAAATTGCATAGTACAATTTGGAGAGAAGATGAACACAACAGATAGATCATACACTATTTAATATTATGCATATAAAGTTTTGGATAATTAAATGCCTATAATGAGATCCACCCAGCGGCGGATGCAAGAGGTGGCAAGCGGGGGCGGCTGCCCCCCTTAGTTATGTAATTTATTATTATTTTACTTTGTTGGTATAGCCTAACCAAAAATAATTTCCCTCTTGACACTTGATAGCTAAAAAGTTGTTGTAAAATATACCAAACAACTCAAGGAAAAATCCTTTCTCTTAATTGTATTATGCAATTTGGGAAGAAATTGCAAAAGATCTTGGTTCATGCAAAAAAATTTTTTAGGTAAAAGTATTTTTATTAGAAGTAATGTAAATTCTTTTGGTATTGATAAAAAAGTTGTTGAAGCTGGTAAAAAAAATATTGAAAATTTTTAAAATTTGTTAGGTGTTTGTAAAAAATATATTGAAATTGATGAATTTTTTTTTAAAAATATTGTGCCATCCAAACGTGCTATAATAACTATCATAAATATTCGGATGTATGTATAAATAAAAGAGAACACGGGTCACAAAAGCAAAATTCTAAAGGACAAAGAGAATATTTTACCTTTTCACCGTAAAGCCCAAAGGAGAGGGCAAAAAGTGAAATAAGTCCAAGTTATCAAAAGCGAATATCTACTTTTTTGTTCCCGCTTTTGTTCCCCGTTCGTACCGAGTCATTTTGACTTTTCTGTAAACACGCTCAGTCACTCTGACGACTCCTTCTTTTGCGGCCAATTCCCTGATTAAATAAAACCATAATCTTTACCCATTGATTTTTATAAAGAAAACTTAATTCATTTGGAAGAAAAATAGTGTGAATCTTGGCGTGGAAGAGATTATTAGCATTATAGCAAAGCGCAAAGAAATGAAGGGGTGGCAAAAAAATAGCATTGAGTGTGAATGACACTATGACCCACAAGAGAGGCCCATTTGCGTTGGACAATTTCAATCTATGGCTTTGAACACCAACTGTTTGACGAAAATGGCCAAAGAAGAAGTTCACCAACAGCCACATCTCCAACTGCGTCTCTGTCTTTGTCTCTCTCTCCAGTTCACTCCCTTAACCTCACCAGCACTACCACTATCCTCTTTCACTGCCTTCCCTGATATTCCATTTTTCTCTCCTGTGTTTTTTTGCTCTCCATGGACCGTAACGACAAGCAGCAGCAGCTGTCCTTGGCGAAGTGTGCTCGCCAGCGGTGCAACGAATGGTTTGTTCTGTGCATTTTTCATTTCTTAGTTTGAATGCTGTAATTCGCGTATATTACCATCTTTTTGTTTGTAGTTATGGTCATCTCTTATCTTTTCACGATTGTTTGATATCTTGCTTTACGCTTTGATCTTGTAATTAGTTCTTCTTATTTCTATTCATGCGTACGGGTGGCTCCTTTTTTTTCATTTATCCGTCGTTGCAGTGATGCAGATATTGATACATGTTGATGATCTCTATACGTTTTCATGTTTAACTCACTCGAGTTTCATATTTTTAGTTACAGAAAACGAGATAAATATTTCGTATGTATATATATTATCATTTTTAAAATATGCTCGAGAGATGTGCTTGATGGTTTGTTTGATCTAAATTGCGATGATAGATTCACTCAAATTATGACGTTTAGTTCTTGATGTATTGTTTTTCTCTTTGGTATGTACGGGGATATCTTAATTTTATGTGCTTCTGTTATTAGTATATGTTCAACTTGTGGGTATCTCTGTTGCTTGTGTGAATTTTAATTTGGCCTTTAGTTCACGATCAGGAATAATCCTCAAAGTGTGACGCATATGCCCTTTGAATTAGAAATAGAAAAAAAAAAAGAGAAAAAGAAAAAGAACTTATGATAAAGTGAATGCATAATATCTTATTGTCACGTAATAAAATTGGTTTATATATATGAAAAGATTTTTATTTTAATCCGAGGCCATTATTGTAGTGCATGAAGAATTTAATAAACCAACCCCCAAGGGTGATAGCTCAGTGGTTAGGAGGGACATCCTCCTTGGGGCTCGACGTACCAAGTTCGAGTCTCAAGGGTGTGGGATGGATTTTCTGCTGGGCGAGTTCTTGACTTATCTACTCCCTGGGTTGTGGGGTTGGTCCAGTGGGCCATGGTTTGTACTTCAGGGTTGGGCCAAACGGGTCCGGCTTTTGGGGATTTCCATGTTATCAAAAAAAAAAAAAGAATTTAATAAACCAAAGGAGGAAAACCATAGAAGAAGAAAGAGAACACTGAAAAATGAGCATACAGCAGTACGAGTGGAATATCTTTGCAATCCCAAAAATAGGAATTAAATTAAACCAAGAGTTTTGTATGTAAGAGAGCACAGTGAGCTAAAAAGAATCCAAATTTGTTCTGAAAAAAAAAAACGCAGGCCTGAAAAGATATTCCTGGAATGTTGTGCTGCCAAATCTCGAGAACCTGCTGTATGGGATCAACTTCTTTTTCATTGAAAAACTGGAAGATGATCATTTTTTTGTAGTTTCAGTTTTGAACATGGCCAACTTTGTTTCACTCAATTACTTGGACCATCTAGGCATACCCCTAAATGATGATATAAGAAACTGTGTTCTCTTTGACTAAATTAAAACCAAAATGCCTAGTCCTGCCTTTCTAAACCTTATTCTGAAAACATTATGGATGCCTCAACTTTGTTTACTCTCTAACTGTCACTAAGAATCCATAGTTGTTACCATATTGCACGTGTGACAATCAGAGTTTTTATGCAGTTAAACTTTCCTTCTCTTAAATTATTTTGTTGCACCACTTTCAATTTTCCTCTGTTAGTGATATTTTTGGAATTAAATGGAAAAATCCAATTTAGATGATGGCATTTCTGCTCCTTTTTTTTTTCTTCATGGCCACTAATATTTGAGACCAAGCATATTAAGAGACTAAACTTAGTGATCCAAAGTGAAAGAGTAAGTTCAATATGGTGATTCATATGATAGGTACATATGATAATGCAACACAATAACAATGAGTCTGCCTTTGTTATGAGATTTCTTTTACAGAGTACAGAATATTTACAAACCAAATGGATATAAGCTGGTTTTGTTATGATTGGCATTACGTCTTTTGTGACCATTGCATAATATTCTAAGAAGTGTGTGATTCCTCCAAATGCTTGTGCATCTATGTGTCTAATTTCTTTCTCTACTTATTTTCCAGATTGTGCAGTTATCTTTCAATAATTGTTGTCATTATAGTCCTTCGAGTGCTGAGGCTCTAGATAATTACGATCTCATTGTGATAAGTCAACAGCATATTTTCACTAGCCCTTCTATGTCCTGACATAAATTTTAGACTGATAATTAATCCTGATCGGTAGTAAATTTGAATTCCGCTTAAGAATAGTGTTCTTCACATTTGTCTTTGAGAAAGGACAATGTTTTGCTAGGTGTCGCATCATGATCTTAAACACTATCACCTTAACCTTACAGTCTCCATGTTCTGTTGTCCTGTGGATGCCAGCACCGTCGTGTAACTAGTCTGCTGACAACTTATTGCAGGATTTTTCGGGATGTTCCAAGTGATTTTACCATAGAAGTGAGTGGAGGAACATTTTCACTACATAAGGTAACTAATCCATGTTGTTTTCTTACAATGTTTTTTCATTGTTTACTGATTGAGAGCATGGCTCTTGTGATGGAAGAAGCTCCATTTGTTTAGGTTTTGGTGCTGCCTCTATCAAACTATCTTTTGTAAACAGAAAGAAGGAGCGAAATATACATACTCTGCTTTTGTTTGATTTTCTTGGGTGTTCTAGTGAATAATCATGAGCAGGTATAATTTGCTACTGAATATAACCTTACATTGGCCCTTTGCTATAGCTCAAGTTGTGAAGTGGGGGATGGTGCCAGGATCGGTCTTAGGTTCATATTTTCCCCAAAGAACCAAGGCAAAATTGGGTGAAATTTGGGTTTGGTGGGAGTGTAAATAAAACCACACTTTCCGGAAGCATACTCTTGGATTTATAATGCTCTTTCTCACCTGCCTGACCAGTTTCATAGATTCTTTAGTTTGGTGTTTAATAGAACAGAAAAGATCCTCAAGGGAAGCATTTTTCGTTTCATTATGCACATACTGAACTGTCTTAAAAATAATTAACTAGAAGCGCCACGGTTAATTAGTGTAGCTTAGACACAATAGCCTTAATGCAGGAAGCACAATATCAAAAACAGAAAGAGAGTGTACTGTAACTTTCTCTAACCAGCGATTCTCTCGCGGACCTCCTGACTACTAAAAGAAATCTAAAAAGAAGAAAGGGCTAAATAATCTTTCTGTAATTGTAAGAATTAGCTTTATGCATAATGGTGGTATTATTGTGTATATTTTTCTTGGTTCTGATAGTCTTAATTCTTAAATGCAGTTCCCTCTTGTCTCTCGGAGTGGGCGAATCCGAAAGTTAGTTGTAGAAAACAGGGACTCTGATATCTCAAGGGTGGAGCTTCTTAATTTACCAGGAGGTGCAGAGTCGTTTGAGTTGGCAGCAAAATTCTGTTATGGGATCAACTTCGAAATTACGTCATTGAATGTTGCACAACTGTGCTGTGTTGCTGATTACCTTGAAATGACTGAAGAGTTCTCAAAAGATAATCTTAGTTCCCGTGCTGAAGAGTATCTGGAGAGTATTGTTTGCAAGAACCTTGAAATGTGTGTTGAAGTTTTGCAACAATGTGAAAACTTGCTCCCTCTTGCAGATGAGCTGAGAATAGTTAGCCGCTGTATAGATGCAATAGCCTCAAAGGCTTGTGCAGAGCAAATTGCTTCAAGCTTCTCACGCTTAGAGTACAGCAGCTCAGGGAGGCTTCACATGAACAGGCAAACCAAGTGTGATGGGGACTGGTGGATAGAAGATCTCTCTGTTCTGCGGATTGACTTGTATCAAAGAGTTATGACAGCAATGAAGTGTCGTGGAGTCCGTCCTGAGAGCATTGGCGCATCCCTTGTGAGTTATGCCCAGAAAGAGCTAACAAAGAAATCCAGCTTGTGGAATCCATCTAGCCAGGCGAAAGTTGATTTGCTTTCAGGTTCCAGTGGGCATGAAAAACTCGTGGTTGAGACAATTGTTAGTCTCTTGCCTGTTGAGAAACTTGCCATTCCAATCACTTTCCTTTTTGGGCTTCTGCGAAGTGCAGTGATGCTTGATTGCACAGTTTCTTGTAGGCTTGATCTGGAGAGGAGGATTGGGTCCCAGTTGGATATTGCTACTCTTGATGATCTTCTGATACCTTCTTTTAGGAACACGGGAGATACCTTATTTGATGTTGATACCGTCCATAGGATTTTAGTTAATTTCTCACAGCAAGAGGATAGTGAAGATGAAATGGAAGATACATCGGTTTTTGAATCTGATAGCCCTCATTCTCCTTCCCAATCTGCCTTGTCCAAAGTTTCAAAATTAGTGGATAACTACCTTGCTGAAATTGCTCCTGATGCAAATCTCAAGCTTGCTAAGTTCATGGTCATTGCAGATGCTTTACCCACACATGCGCGGACCATTCATGATGGGCTGTACCGTGCCATTGATATTTACCTGAAAGTATGTCTTAACGCATACTGTGCCATTGATATTTTATCTGAAAGTTTGTCTTAGTATCCATGGGTTTTAGAATTTCATTTTATCTGATTCTCATGTAAATAAATATTCAGGCACATCAAGGTTTATCAGAGTTGGAAAGGAAGAAACTATGCAAGTTGATTGATTTCCAAAAGCTTTCTCAAGAAGCTGGAGCACATGCTGCACAAAATGAGCGCCTTCCTCTGCAATCGATTGTACAAGTGCTCTATTTTGAGCAAATAAGGCTTCGAAATTCCTTGACCTGTTCTTATGGAGAAGATGACCACAAGCCAGTGCACCAGTCATGGCGGGTAAGCAGTGGTGCACTAAGTGCTGCAATGTCCCCACGAGACAACTATGCATCATTGAGACGAGAAAATCGTGAGCTAAAACTTGAGCTAGCACGGCTGCGGATGAGACTAAATGATCTAGAAAAAGAACACGTTTGTATGAAGAGGGATATGGAAAAGTCCAACTCTCGTAAATTTATGAGTTCTTTCTCAAGGAAAATTGGTAAACTGAGCTTATTTGGACATAGTTCTTCAAGGGGATCGAGTTCGCCATCGAAGCATTCACATAGAACAGACTCCAAGGTTATTGAGAGAACATGTGCAAGCACAGATTAGGTAATTAACATCCCTCAAAATCTCTTCTCTCTCTCTCTCTCTCTCGCTTAGATCCCCTGTATTGATGAGAATTTGGCAACCTTGTGGTGGGATTTCTACTTTCAAATGTTTTTTTTTTCCCCGTTTTTGGTCACCTTGTAAATGAGTTGGCGCTTTGAGTTTGCTAGAGTGGGTGGGGATCTTCTCAGCAAAAGTGATGCGCTTTGTTGATTACTACTTGATGCTTATACATATTTAAAGTAATTATTTGAGGTGAACATGCTTAAAATGATAATTTGCAGCTTTTTGTTGACAATTATATTCTTGACAAATCATAATTCCGGGGCAGCAACCCATAGGTGCCATGTGCTTTACTAAACCTTGCTCCATCAGTTGTTGCTTTCATCATATAAATATCTAGTTTCCAGATAACTGTTCCACTTTTTATTTTTTCTCTTAAAGAGTTAATTTTTTCAATATCTTGGCCAAATTATATTTGAAATTCTTCCTCAACCACAGATAAAACGGGGCTTGGCTTTCTTGATCCCTTCATGTTTTCTTTGGGTTAAATCCATTATCATTGTCTTGTACTCGAAACTTAAAAAGATTTGCAAACCCTGACATGTTATAGACCCAGAATTGTCATTTTGCCTGTGACTCTGATCCAATCAAAATTAAGAATCTATCAATAGATCTTGCTTGCTGCGACAATTGCAATGGTTGTTCAAAGTGAGTGATTCCCTCTGCACTTCTAGCTTGTCCCTTCTTTAAACTGTAATATTGCCCCAATTCTAACATTCAAAAACACTACAAATCAAGATGCATTTCCTTATCCCTAATTCAGTGTCTTGATTCTGTTTTTTTTTGGAACTGAGCCACCGATAGGAAGCAAAGACCATTTTTCTTCATTTTGACAAGAAAAACATGTTGTACGAGTGATACGAGAAGCAGAACTGCACGACACACCGATTCAAGAAGGTCCGAAGAATCCCAGAGGCATCACCAATTCGACACACCGAGAGTCTTATTTGTTGCTCCTCATCATTGATTGGAAAGTCAAAAATTAACCCTCAAACGAAGGAACTTGCGGTAACTCTTATTTGTTGCTCCACTTCGGTCTTAGCCAATTTCGCTCTGCCATAATAGTTTCGGCCCGCGCGGGGGGATATAATTTTTTAATGTTAATAAAAAATTAAAGGGCATCTTTTCTGGCCAAAAAAGACTGTCCGGAGCAAGAAACAATGCAGAAAAATCATTACCTTTTGATTTCCTCCATATTGGGTTGCAGAGTTCTTCAAAGCAGCAAAAGTGGGCAATGCTTGGTCAGAGCAAAACAAGTGCTTTGTCTGTTGAAGTTGCTCTCTTCTCACGAGCTCAAACATAACCCCTTGCTTCGTAGTCCTACAAAAAGGTTGTTTGCAAATAAAGATCTAGGCGTAAAAGGGCATTGGTAGGGGAGTGTTTCCTCCTCGGAGGAAAGGGGGAATAGAATCTTTGGCCTATCCGTGCGCTCATTCAGAACCCACTGGCTTCATCACTGGTGGAAGTTCCCCACGTACACTTGGACGGAAAAATCCGAGCCCATAAGCCCTCCAATAAGGAGGATTATTTATTTACATTTTTTGTTGGCAAGTCCCAACTGGCAAGATTTATCTAGACTGTAACTAGGTGGTGGTTCAGATTATTAATATTCATGCTGCCATCAAGGAACATGAACCATCCCCCAACAATACGATCAAGGTATTTTTACTAATGGCACGTCGAGGACAGAACACATCTGAGATTTCACAGGAAAACTACACTGGCACGTAGGAAAACTGGTAAAAAAAAAAAAAAAACACACATTTTCATCACCAGAAGGCAGTCAAATGCCGTACCATCCTTGATTTAAACAGTTCCAAACGCAAAACAAATGCCAAGGGGCTATTCCCCTCTTAGATGGATTTATTCAAATTGTCTTCGCTGGTGGTGTTGATAATTATGCAGATCTGGTATAGAAGCGAATGCCAACAGCCAATCCCAAGATTAGAAGGGGAACTAGAAACTGGAGTAGCTTGATAATGAACTCTGGCGTCTTATCCTGATTGTACTGAGGCTGTTTGGGAGGTGTATACTTGACCTTGGAGGGGATGGTTGATGAATCAATGTCTCCTACATAGAATTCATCCATCATTGCTCTTGCGCTGGAACTGTGACCGACATCCTCAAAGTCATCGGTTGCATCCTTCCCTGCAAACCATCCATCACATTCGTGGTATCAGCAGACACTTTCCAACATAATTTCAAATGAAGACCAAATCACTGCAGCTTTTATCGTACCTGTTGCCGACAACAAGACGTCATCGCCACCAGGATGATCATCCAAGAATTTAGTCACATTAAATACCTGTTCCATGCATCCAACACATTAGCCTACAGTATTTAAGGGATATTGCAATTGAAAGAGCACAACCTGACAGTACCAAATCAAAAGAAATCCAAGCATGACAAGATCAATAATATCAGAGTTCATCCACCACCACAAAATGTCTAGTGAATGGATCCACATTGCCCAAAAGGCAGTTTTCTTACACATTAAGCACTTGAAGTTTCTAACATTAACTGATAAACAAGAGGTATGCAAATCACATGTAGCAAAGGGGGTGGAAGTCCAAACTAGAGGTCTTCTATCTCCAAATGCGGAACGAGCACCGCGTATACTGAATTAGTTGAATTTCACTTCATTATTCTGTTAAGAGGCCTCCCTATTCGAGTCTAGGAAAAGGTTAGAAAATGAACCGACTTGACTTCAAGAAATACCAAACAATCAACTAAGCTAACTGCTTCATCCATCTGATCAAGATACAGAACTAGTCCTAATGCGTGATACAGGATGGCTTGCAGTTCCTATTCCTTAAGAGCAAGTAACTGTTCATGTACTATTTTAGCAGTCCAATGTATTTTCAATTATTCGAGTGTATTTGTGTCTTATGGAGTATTGTAATTTTGCACAGCTAGGATTTAGATAAATCAAAAGGGTTGTGGTTTATAGAAAGTATTGTTTTACCATTCAATCCTTCTATAGATAGAGGTTGTGGTATAATAGAAAGACAGCTATTCTTGCTATCAATAAAATCAACTTCGACTTATTAATTCCTTCTAAAGCTTTTAAAGTTTTGCATGCACCTTGGTCTCTTCTAAGAAACTTTTAGGCTTTGATGGAAAAACAAGTAATATCCTTGTCTCATCGTGCTTTGAACGACATCACACTGGTAACTTATGTGAGGAACGACACACTAAAGGACTCTGTGTTCAAGAGAGCCAACTCCACAAAAAAATAAAGTGACACCATTAGAAGCCCAGAGCTTCCTTCACAACCACTATTCAAGGAAATACATACAAGGTTGGGAGAAACTCAATATATGAAAAATTGGAAAAGCTCCATGCAACATGAAGAGTACGAGATAAGAAAACTACTTTAAAAACACGAGAAGCAGAGCAGAATCAATTAGATCTCGTATAGTAACCCTGCAAAAGAGTTACTAAATTCTAACCATTATTTTGAATTAGGTGGTTTACAATTTTCCGCCTCAGCATACAAGGCAAATGAATTAAGGTGAAAAAAAATAAAGGAGTCGCTGAAGCTCGACTCTGTCAGATAAAATTAATTAGAAGAAAAAAATTGAGCATTTTATTCAACATAATTGTGATGATTTTAAAAGGTCCACCATGTAATTACCCTAAAAATCTAACAGATTGTGATCCAAGAGAAGCAAATGCCTCCGCCTGCAATTATAGTTAAATTAAATCATCGAGAGAAAAGAATAAGAAAATTGTAAACAAGCAATTAGTTCAGATGCAGTATATGAAAACAAGCAATTAGTTCAGATGCAGTATATGAGCAATCAAGAAGAATCAATTAATCCATGAAGCCATTGAAGGAGTGACACATAAAGGAGAGACGAGGTGATTAGCATCCAAGTAATCAGTCAAGAGTGTCATACTCCTCAATTTGAATGTCGGAAGTGCCATGCTACTCGTCTCTGATGCAATGAAATGAACATAATAAGGTCAATTATGAATATACAAAGGTAAATTATCTCACTTTCTCTCTCTTACTATCATGGAGGACGAGTAATCAATTTATGTTCCAATCTTTGTATGCAAGTCATATGCACAAGAACTAGTATTTTCGTATCGAGATCTAAGCGACTTAGATTCTTATATTTCCCCGTATGGTTTCGTCACATGGTCAGATGCACACAAACACACGCAATAGGACCTTTGAAGTAAATGGACAAATAAACGAACTTCACCCCACACCCCAAACGATAGCTGTCAAACCCAGATTGCAAACATACGCAGGAAATAGGACCTCTGCCTAGAACAATGAAACAACCGTAAAAAGCATAACTTTGAAGTAAATGGACAAATAAACGAACTTCACCCCACACCCCAAACGATAGCTGTCAAACCCAGATTGCAAACGAAACAAATCTCCCAGATCCGATTCCCGTTATATCTTATACGCTGGACAACAACAGCATTACATTCTCAACAAGATCCGAGGAAAAAAGAATACAAAGCCCATCAAAGCAAACAGAGGACCCCATGCATGAGGGTTCTTTCTCCAACTTGAACCAGCAGAGAGACACATGACATACCTTGCCTTCAATTACAAGCCAGCAATCCTTGGAGTCGTTGTGCTCAGCAACCTCAGCTAGAGTGTAGACCTTGCGCTCTCCACCCATTGCTCAGAGGAAAGCAAGAATACCAAAGACCCTTCCTCTCTTTAGAGGCCTAGAAACGGAGCAGAGCTTGAGAAAGAGTTGTGCGCCTTGAATTCTCCAAAGCCTTTGCGTGAATTTCAAAGGAAAAGCAGAGACATGGGTTGGTGAAGTCAAACAGGAGATTTGACGGGATAGAGGGTTAGTGAGGGTCAGATGACTTGTCGCCACCAACCAACTAGGACACTTTCGACTTTGTAATTTTTGCCCCCTGGTTTTATGGAATTTCATGTTTGGCCTCTTGCCAGGGAATTCACATGCTCAGTAAATGCGACATGAGGAAACATCCAACCCAGAATTATTATATTTTTGGGGTAACTCCAACCCAGAATTATATTTTTTTTGGGTAAGTCGAACCCCGATTCCCGAATTCAAAGCACGCTTGAAGTGGATTGGGGGAGCATGATAATTGAGGCTCTATGCCTAAACTGGGTATCATTTAGTCATAGGCATGCGTGTCGAAGATCTAATCTTAGCATCCTATCTAGAACGTCGGCTCCTGGCCATCCAATCCACCCACTTTCGAGGGGCAGCTTTCATGTTATCTTAAATCTCCCCCTATTTCGCGTTTTATCTCTTTGTAAGATACGGTGTATATCTCGCCGCAGATCCACGCCAATGTCCAAATTATGTACTAAATCCATGTGTCTTCGGTAATTCAATTTTAATCCCCTCATTTTTAACTTTCTGAAATTTTGTGCCCTACTTCAACCCAACCATCTGTAAAATATTCTTTGCAATTTATCTGTATTCGACAACTCAAAATTTTCACAAACTTTTGTACTTTTTAGGAATTTCAATAACTATTTTATAAATTCTAACAATTTTTTACAAATTTTAACACTTTTTTTAATCAATTTTAAGAGAATTTACTTAATCTCCAACAATAATAAAAAAAATTATTCTATTTTTTAATTTCTTAACTTCTCTAGCTCTTTAGTTTTTCTTTTCTTTTCTCTTTTTTACACTATTTTTATTTTATTTTATTTTTTTCTCTCTTAGATTCTCTTTTCTTTATCCTATATTGAAAGGAAAGAAATAAAAAAGAAGGGAAAAATTTGACGTATAAACAAGAAGCGAGAAGTTATAAATAGAAAGATTAGAGTTTTCTATTACGAAATAGTTAAGATATAGACACAAAAAATAAGAAAAAGAATATTTAATTCGGATCAGTTTATATTATCTTAAAAAGATTGCAAGAAACCAGTATCATCATTTCTTCTTTTGAGTATAAATATGGTTTACTATATTTATATAGTTTTTAAAGCAGCAGTCATTTCACGTTCAATAAATGCAAACCTCTTTCAGTTAAGCTGTCCTTTTCTGTGCAATCCCAAAATGTGAAGTTTCTTGATTTACTGTAAATATTTAGAAATATATCAAAGATTGTCTGTTGGGTAATCCACTTCAACCACCTCAAGTCCTCCACCTTTATACTTTATTTTTATGGGTTGTTTTTCCAGTTGGGGTTTGGACATTGACAAAGAAAATTGATTAGAGTAGGTGAGTCATAAAAGAAATGGCTGGAGTACCTGCCTGTGTTCAGCTGGGTATTCTGGCTCGGTGACTGTCCAACCATTTTGCATTTTTAAAGTTATTTTAGCCATTTTATAAACAGACCACGATCATCCACAATATTTTTCCTTGCACACTTTGAATATAATTTTAAGTCAACGACTTTTTCCTCCTTAAGTTTTACACCTTTTAAAAAAATACTCCTTAAATTTTTATTTTAGTCAATTTCGTCTTAGTTTAGTTTATTAATTTAGTCCTCTGTCTAGTTCTGATAGTAAAATGTTCATAATGGCCATACACGTCACAGCCAATCAGATAATAACACACGTACCAAAATTTATTAAAAAATATTTTATTGCGCTACATTAGTAAAATACAAATATTACAAAAAAATTAATTAACTATTTTTTTTTAAAAAACATAAAATTAATGTAAAGTAAAAAAAAAAACTGAACAAGGGAGTCGGGAGCCACCTCGCTCACCAAGAGAGGGCTCCCCTTCGCACGGTGGCTCTCGGCCACCCCTTCTTCAGGGAGCTGCGAAGGTGGCTCGCAGCCACCTCGACGACGGAGAGATCTGGGCTCCCGTTCATAGGGGGTTGGCTCCTCTTCTACTGCGAAGAGGTGGTCACCATTGCGAGGGGAGCTAGGCTCCTTGTCGCTAGGGTGGCCGTAGACCACCCCGCGGCTCCCAGGAGAAGAGGTGGTGGGAGCCATCGCTTGGCGAGCGGGGGTGGCTCTCGACTCCCATGTTTGGGTTATATATATAAATAATTAATTTTTTTGTAATATTTTTATTTTATTGATGTGGCACAATAAAATTAATCTAGTATTTTTGAATAAATTTTGGTACACGTGTTATTATCTTGTTGAGTATGACGTGGATGTCCGTTAAGTGATTGCACATTTTACTAATGGAGGTAAACGGAAAAACCAAATTGATAAATAAAAATAAATTAGTGATAAAATTAATCAAAACGAAAACTGAGAACGATGTTTTAAAAGAGTATAAAATTCAGGGATGAAAAAGGTCATGAACCTTATAATTTTACAGCGGATTTTGATCCAGGCAAGACAGTGGTTTTTTTTTAAAAAAAAAACAAATTTTCATATGTCATCTTGACTTGCAACCACCACATTTATTGGTTTTTAGTTCGCTAAGCACCAAAATAACATGTTACAAATTTTCCCCACACGTAATGTGAATATAATTTGATAGCGGATCCTGTAGGGCTTCTCTTTTTGAAACCATTTTTTCGCTAAGCACCAAAATAAGATGTTTAATTTGACAATCGGCCGTATGTTGAGACTATTGGAAAAATGTTCTGTCAATTGGTTGACTGGCTTTGTATTATTTTTTGATTTATACCCTTTTATCCCCTCGGGAATGCAATATCGATTAATGAGACAAAAGTTTAGTCAAATTTCGCAGGCCAAGAGTGTGACGTGGGTTAGTGGTTGAGACAGCACTTTCAACAACAACAAAAAGAAAAAACCAACAGGGGTTTGTTGGAAAAAGTATGGCACTGGAATTGAGTGGCTTTAAAAAAAGAAAATAAAATCTTTTTCCAACTTTCCCAATAATCCAACAATTTTGGGGACCAAAATGTCATAAGAAGACGAAACGTTTGCATTTTGTATTGATGGGGACAAGAAAATCCGCCCCAGGAAACGCAGGAGGGTTCTGTAGGGAGGAATAAGCTTGTAAAGGAAGAATATAGTGAATGGAGCTTTTCTGTATAGTCAGCCTCCAATGCTTCAAGTTAGAAATTGTATGGACCTGTAAGTAAGAAGCAAAAAAATATCTCTAGCACCACTACTCAGTGGATCCCATTACATACCGTAGGGTTTATACCTTGGTCGTCCTGTGAAGTGTGGAAGGGACGATGCCCTATGTCCCTTTCCTATATCAGTCACAGGCTTCCTTTCTGCTGTCTTAAATGTGGGAAGAGATTTAAGGTACATATATTGGTAAGAATTCTCAGTTCAAGATCTAAAAAACTAATAAAAGAGACGGGAGTAGAAGATTTGGAGATGGGAATAGAGACAAAAAAAGAAGAAGAAGAGATTATATTGGGTATTTTATTGGAAACTTTAGGTTTGCGTTTAATAATATAAATTGCATTTATGAGGGCACGCGAGCATGTATTTATAATGACATTTCTGCTGTTACATATCGATTTAGCTAACTTAAATGTATTAATGTTAATAGATTATTAATATTGATAATAATATTAATAGACTATTATCTTTGAATTCTACTATATACAATATCAATAAATTTGTGAAGAAATTGATGTTTAATATAAATAATTAAACAATAGTGTTGAGCTTTATAGTTTTGATTATTGTGTTATCGGTTCAACAATATACTATTGCCAAGTGGAATGAATTCTGGCATGCTTGACCATATTACATACACTTGAATTGAAAAAATAACATCCATTTATATTTTTTATTCTTCATTTGACAAAAGCTCGTTTTCTACTAAATTTAGTGCTATTTAAAGTCATTCAATTTAGTTGGACTTGAAAATTAGTTTTCACACGTGCTTTGCTCGGATGGGTAATTAAAAGTTTAATGCGATCTTATTATGCACGCCTTTGGGGGATTTGTTAGTCTGCCTTTCAAAAAGCTCCATGAAATAAAAAAAGGGTTGGTGCTAAGAAACAAAACAGAATTTGACGAACTTGACCCAATTGCAAAATACATTGATTAGGCTGCGCCTTTGAGGGATTTATTATTATCTTAAGTGCTTCTGGAAGTTCCATAAAACAAAAAAGAATTTGTGCTAAGAAACAAAATGGAATTCAATGAACTTGACCCAACTGAAAAACACATTGATCAACTCGTAGTCTAAGTATCAATTAAGCTGAGGATTTGATTGCAAGTGATAAAAGTTGGTCTTACGTCCTTACACTGAATACGATTTGTCCAACCATTTTGCATTTTTTAAATCATTTTAGCCATTTTATAAACAGATCACGATGATCCACGATAATTTTTCCATGCACACTTTGAATGTAATTCTAAGTTAATGACTTTTTCGCGCTTGAGTTTTATACCTTTTAAAAAATAGTCCTTGAATTTTTATTTTGATCAATTTCGTCTTTAGTTTACTAATTTAGTCTTCCGCTTATTTCCATTAGTAAAATATCAAGTCACTTAATGGTCATACACTTCACACCCGATTAGATAATGACACGTGTACAAAAATTTATTAAAATTATTTTATTGCACTACTCAGTAAAATAAAAATATTACAAAAAAATTAATTAACTATTTTTTTAAAATAATGTAAAGTAAAAAAAAAAAAAATACTAAACAGGGGAGTCAGAGCCACCCCTACTCGCCAAGGGAAGGCTTGACAAGACCCCAACTCAAGACCTAGGCAAGACAAGGTTTGTTGGCGCCTCAGACACGCTTATTGCATGTCATGGCCCAAGCCATGGCCCATCCAGTAGCGCATTAGCACGCCCCATGGCATTGCCATCACCAAAGAATGCCTAACTAGGCAACATGCCGCGGCATGGCCTAGGAAAGGCTTATGAAGAGTTGATGCAAGCTGACTTAGGAAGAGTAAAAGTTCTCTTTGCCAGCACCACCACGTGGCCTCCAGCCACGGCGGTGCCAGAAGAAGTGCATGGGGAGATTGCCTCAGGAGGTTCCCATGACGGAGTGGAGGAGATTGGTAGCACCACCACACGACCACCAGAAGCGGCGACGCATGGTGGAGCACAAGGAGGAGTTAGCTCAAAAGAATTAGCACGTCATGAGGAACATTTTGGTGTCACCACCCTACAAGGTGGTGGAGTGGTGGCGGCAGCGTAGGAGCATCGCGGCGGCCACCACTGGCGGCAATCAAATGCCATATAGGGTCTCCCATCCCTATATGGCCGAATCCCCCATTTAATGAGTGTTATCTTTATTTGCTTTAAAGTAAAATATTGCCATATTAGCTTGAGTCAATTAAGGAAATAATCTTGGTCCTATTTTGGGAAGATTGATCCTTGATTGATATTAGGAGGATTTTGTGCTTAGGTGACATTTGACATTTGCTCCAATATGGAAGCATATGGGCGGCCACATTAGTGTCTAATAAGGGCAAATCAATTTTGATTGATTGGCTCCTAATTAGGCAAGGTTTTGCCACCAAGGAAGATTCTTTCAAGATCTTTCCTTTTAGTACTTGCTTGATTTAAGGAGATATGATTTGAGTGGGGAAGCCTTGCCTCCCAAGCCTATGGAGGTACTATATATACCCCTCCATGGCACCATTGTAAGGTATCCAATCAAATATATTCAATAATAGTCTCCAAATGAGCTTTTGGCCTCAGTGCCATTTTTATCGGTGCGGGTAGCCCCCCATCACCAACCTTGGGCTAGCACGGACGTGGTTCTTTCATGCAAGATCCTCACTTGGCCTAGTTTTTCCTTGTGAGGGAAACTAGGGGGCAAGTGGTGGTTCCTCCCTTAGAGGTGCATTGGTATGGAAAGAGCATTTGTGGTGAGCGTGGGTCTCTCGCTACTTGGTCTTTCCTTTGTCAAGGTAGCCAAAAGTCTTTGAAGAGCGGAAGGTTATTTGTGGTGGGTGTGGGTCTCTCGTTGCCTAACCAACCTCTTGACAATGATCCGAGTTCATTGGTAAGTGTAAGGGTATTTAGCTTGGCTGTGGGTCTACTGAACTTTGGTCTTCTTATATCATTATTCTGCCTATCGGGTTCTAGGTCATCCTTAAGTGGCTTAGGCTTGCTTATTTGTGAGTACTTGCCTGTGCCGAAGTGTAGACTCTACAGGAGAAAGGCTTACAAAGCCTCATTGGCTAACTAGTTTTAGGTGTCAACCCAACCTAGCTAGACGTATGGTTCCTATCATCCACCTTCTCAACTATCTATCATTTCTTTTAATTTCTCTTTTCATTTATCCAAAAATACCAAAAATAAAGCTCGAAGTATGAAGAATACCTCAATGGGAAGGCCAATCGAGCAACATCCTTGAGGCATGTGCTTGTCGCGTGTACTCACAAGTTTGCACTTGTGAAGGGTTTGGGCATTGGTTAGGGTCCTAAGCTGGGGACCTTATCAATTTTGGTGCTTTCATTGAGAGGCTTTCGCTCAAGTATCTCTTAAGGGGAGTCTTGATTTAAGATACTAAGTTGATTGGTGGTATTAGGTTTCAAGGATTTGACTCGATTTGTTAGGTTATGTCTTGGGAATCCAATTGGATTGGTGGAAAGTTGTGTGTGTGAGTTGTGGAATTCGGCTTGGTGGTTTTCACTGGGGTGGCCGAATTATTGGAGGTTTAAATATCCAAACTTGGTGTCATTAAAAGGCCGGATTTTGTGTGTGATTGTGTGGAGATTTGATTGGAGAGTCTTGGGGGATTTGGTGCAGATTTCCTAAGGATTTAAAGATTTCGCTTGAAAAGAATTGGAAAGAAATTTTTTTTCTTTCCATATATACTACACGGCTACTTGGTGGATTGAAGGAATCAATTAAGGAAATCCTTTCCTTATTTGAATTTTTAGGATTCTTGCAAGATGGACGGCTATGCAAGCCATAGAGGCTATATAAGCCGTGGGTGTTAAGCAACAAGTACTAGTAGAGAAAAGGACCATGGAAGACATGAAGAGGGGCGCAGGAGAAGAAGACCACATTAGCAGTACAGGAGGAGGTACGGAGAAGAAGACGATTATGAAGAGCAAATAAGCCAAAGGTCTTACAACTGAAGGCTCGAAAAGCCTAAGGTGGAATTCCCTCGGTATGATGGAGGTGACTTGTAACATCCATCCCTTGTTTGTTTCACCTGTTTGATATAGATTTTATGTATAATATATATAAAGCTATAATGTATAGTGCTAATGAGAGTTTTCTTGTTTAAATTCTTTCTCTTTGCACATTGTTACTTCTTTTAAGTTGGAAAAGTGAGTCGTTGCATTTGTAATTTTATTGAGCTTAGTGAGCTTGATACTTATGCTTATTTTGTCACTACTTACATGAGTTTTTCACGATGATATATCTTCTTCAGGTTATCACTTGCTTTGTTTATGATTTTTGAGTTCCATTTTCATCAAAGAAGGGTATAACTCTTACGTAAATTGTTTTTTTGTTTTTTTTTTACACTTTCCACATATCTTTAACTTTTGTTACATTTACACCTCTCTTTCTCTTTTAGCTGACTTAGTCACTTACTTTTCATCTTCCCATTATTTATTTTATTATTTTTCGTAAGGGTAGCCGAATGTCTTAGGCTCTCAACTCACTTGTTTTTAAGTTCCCCCATTGGTTTCTTTTTGTCTTGATCGAATTTCCTCTCCCTTTTGCATTTAATGCCACCCTATCTTGTGTTACTTTTTAACTTCTCTCTATATTTTAGCCACCTAGATGAAGCTTAGTCATTGGCTCATGTGTTGACTTAGTTGCATGCAAGATATACGTGGGATATGGGGACTTTGGTGGCTGCAGGTGTATGGGTGCAACTTGGGTTGTAGAGATATCTAAATGAGTGCCTACCTAGTTACGTGAGAGAAGAGAGAAGATCAAGACTAAAATAAGAGAAGAGAAGAACAACAAGTGTGAGAAAATCATTGCCCGATAGTGATAGGAGAAGGAGAGAATGGTAGCCGACTGAAATAAGAGGACAAAGAAAGAAGAAGGAGAGGAGAAAGAGAGCAATCAGGTAGTGTGAAGGTACGGTCAAAGCAAAGGAAATCAAGGAGAAAAGAGTTAAAGGTGTTGTGGTTTAGGTGTGAATGGTGGTGGGAAAGTGACTTTGTATGCCATGGTTTAGACTAGTTTATAATTTTTGGGAGTGTCTTAGTGATATAGTTACATGCATGTTGATGGATGATGTAGAAATGGGAAAAAAAACTCTCTTTTGGCCGAATGGGTGTCCTTGAATTTTTTTGTGAAGAAATCGTGCATGCCTTGATAGTTTTGTGATAATGAAATGTTTGCATGTGGGTATTTGTGGGCATGAAATGGAAGAAACTTCCTAGTATGCCACGGGTTGCACCAAGGGGAGAAAAGAAAATTCCTATATGAGTTTGGATGATTTTTCTTTGCTTTGCATGTTGTTTTCGATAAAGATCTTAGAAATATTTTTATTTTTCATGAACAAAGTTTGTAAAAATTTGCTAAGTAATCATGTAAAGATAGAAAAAAAAAAAAAAAAAAAGAGGGAAGGAATGGCAGTGCCTAATGATGACCTCTTATTGAGCTCTTTTGACCGAAAATGACAATAACCTAGTATCTAACTTATATGCATGATTTTATGATGGATTGGTATGCAATGTTGATGAATCGGGAAAAGAAAATCAAGGAAATAAATAGGGTTAAATACACTTTGCCCCCTTATCTTTGGGGTCATTTACACTTTGCACCCCGATGTATTATTTTTGACACATTGGACCCCTTAACTTACACATTTTTTCACTTTGGACCCCGCACCCAAATTGCCGTTAATTTAGACGGATTCCGTCAAAATTTTACACATTGCCCCCTTATTTTTAGGCGTATTACACATTGCACCCCACGTTTTGACGGAATCCGTCTAAATTAACGGGCAATTTGGGTGCGGGGTCCAAAGTGAAAAAATGTGTAAGTTAAGGGGTCCAATGTGTCAAAAATAATACATTGGGGTGCAAAGTGTAAATGACCCCAAAGATGAGGGGGGTAAAGTGTATTTAACCCAAATAAATATCTTTGTTTCGTAAATGGTTATTGACTTCACACTTCATTATATTTTGATGTTATTCAAATACTATTAGTATGGGCTTAGGACTTGGGTCAAAAACAAGTCAATACACATGCATGTAAAGAATTTCTCAAGCCATAATATACCCAATTACACTACGAGAGTTTTCTGGTAGCAGTAGTTTGAATTTTTACACCAAACTATCCAACAATAAGGCCCAAATCATAAGCCTTAAAAAGCTCCTAAATTCGGCCCACTAGGTTAATAAGCTCACTAAACAAATTCTTTTATATAAAAAGAAATATAGCAATAATTTAAATCTGTAACATACTTATTAGATTAAAGTTGATAAATATTAGGTTAGTATATAAGCATAGTATATTATTAAGCGTTTGTTTTCCAGAATAATCTAAAGAAGATCAATAAAACACAAGAATAAGTTTTAAGTCCAATAAAATTAAAACATAGTAGTACGTAACATACTACTATATTATACTATATTAACATCATCTCTTATAATAAGAGTAGGTTTATGCCATATGTTAGATCGGTAAGTTTGAAAATGCATTCATATGCATTTCTTTTTGCATATGTGCATGTATTCACTTGATTTTCGTCGAATCTGTTGATATGTCATACTGCATAATCATCTCATGGGTATGAGAAACACTATCTTGATTAGAAAGAAACCTATACCCAGAGGTGGTCCTAAGATCAGGTGACGGTATTGCTCACATTGGGATAGTGCAAGCCATCACTGAGAGAATAGTGGTTGGTATCCCTAAGTGATGGAACAATCATGCCTAATCGAGTCCTAGTGCCGGGGCACGGGACAGTCCCAGAGAAGAGGAGGGATGCACAACCCAGACTCTAGTTAAATAGAGCGAAGAAATGACACCTTTACCAAACTGGAAAAGAAAGAAAGTGACATGATCGGGAAATGGATGCATTCATTCTGCATTGCATGCTCATATTGAATTTGTTGCGAATATTGCTTGATGGTTAATTCTTCACTATGTCTGTTATTTCGATTTTATATCATTATATGTCATGTTCCCCTATTCCTCCCTTACCGAGTCAATAGGACACACTCCTTTATTTGTTTAATATTTTGTATGTATTACTGTGGACATCGGACCTGACAGATGCTGCCGTTTATGAGCGAGCAGATTTTGGATGTTGATCCACACATCTTAGTTGTTAAGATATGAACTTATGTCACGGATACATTCGAGGTATACGTGGGCTACGAGCCCCAATGGTACCTCAAAGATCCACTTATACTCCCACTTCCTCCAAGCCCATGGAGGTAATATATACACCCTTCCATGGCACCATTGTAAGGCATCCAATCAAATATATTCAATAATAGTGTACAATGAGCTTTTGGCCTCAGTGCCTTTTTATCGGTGTGGGTAGGCCCTCATCACCAATCTTGGGCTAGCATGAACGTGGTTCTTTCATGCTAGACTCTCTCTTGGCTATGGTTCTGCCTTGTGAGGGAAACTAGGGGCCAAGTGGTGGCCCCTCCCTAGAGGTGCATTGGCATGGAAGGAGCATTTGTGGCGGGCGTGAGTCTCTCACTACTTGGTCTTTCCTTTATCAAGGTAGCCGAAGGTCTTTAAGGAGCGGAAGGTTACTTGTGGTGAGCATGGGTCTCTTGTTGCTTAACCAACCTATTGATAACAATCCGGGTTCATTGGTAAGTGTAAGGGTATTTAGCTTGGCTGTGGGTTTGCTGAGCTTTGATCTTCTCTTATCATTGTTCCGCTTATCGGGTTCTAGGTCATCCTTGGGTGGCTTATGCTTACTTATCTATGAGTACTTACCTGTGCGAAAATGTAAACTTCATAAGAGAAAAGCTTACAAAGCCTCATTGGTTAGCTAGTTTCGGGTGTCAGTCCAACCTAGCTAGACGTGTGGTTCCTATCATCCACCTTCTCAACCATCCATCATTTCTTTTAATTTCTCTTTTCATTTATCCAAAAATACCAAAAATAGAGCTCGAAGTATGAAGATTACCTCAATAGGACGGCCAATCGAGCAACATCCTTGAGGCATGTGCTTGCCACGTGTACTCACAAGTCTGCACTTGTGAGGGGTTTGAGCATTGGTTAGGGCCTAGGCCGGTGACCCTATCAGGGCTCCCCTTTGCGCGGTGGCTCTCAGCCACCCAGAGAAGGGGTGGCTGAGAGTCGCAAAGGGGAGCCACAGAGGTGGCTCGCAGCCACCTCGACGACTGGGAGCCCAGATTTGGGCTCCTGTTCATAGGGGGTTGGCTCCCCTTCTGCTACAAAGAGGTGGTCACCACCGCGATAGGAGCTGGGCTCCCCGAGGAAGAGGTGGCCAGGAGCCCTCCCCTTGCGAGCGGGGGTGGCTCCCAACTCCCATGTTCGGTTTTTTTTAATATTATTTTTTAATATTTTAAATTTTTTAATTAATCTTTTTTTAATATTTTTATTTTACTGATGTGGGGCAATAAAATTGATCTGGTATTTTTGAATAAAATTTGGTACATGTGTTATTATCTGATTGGGTGTGACGTGGATGTCCGTTAAATGATTGGACATTTTATTAACGGAAGTAGACGGAAGAACCAAATTGATAAACAAAAATACACTAGGGATGAAATTGATAAAACGAAAACTTGAGAATGATGTTTTAAAAGAGTATAAAATTTAGGGACGAAAAAAGTTATTAACCTTATAATTTTATAGCGGATCCTGATTGGGCAAGACAATGCTTCTTTTTTTAAAAACAATTTTTCATATGTCATCTTGACTTGCAACCACCACATTTATTGGTTTTTAGTTCGATAAGCACCAAAATAACGTTACAATATTCCCCATGCGTAGGGCTTCTCTTTTTGAAACCATTTTTTCATATGTAATCTTGACTCATTTATTGTTTTTTAGTTCGCCATTCACCGAAATAAGTTATTTAATTTATTAATCCGTACGTTGAGACTATTCAAAATGTTTTGTCAATTGGTTGACGTGTTATTTTTTGATTTCTACCCTTTTAGACTCGATTGGAAAAATGTTTTGTCAATTGGTTGACTTTTTTCGTGTTAGACGGGAATGCAATATCGATTAATGAGACAAAAGTTTAGTCAAATTTCGCAGGCCAAGAGGGTAACGTGGGTTATTAGTTGAGAGTTGAGACAGCCTCTTTCAACACACAAAAAAAAAAAACCAATTACCAACAGGGGTTTTTTTGAAAAATATGGGAACCGGAATTGAGAGGCTTTATAACAAGAAAATAAAATATTTTTCCAACTTTTCAATAATCCAACAATTTTGGGGACCAAAATGCCATAAGAAGACAAAAGGTTTGCATTTTGTATTGATGGAGACAAGAAAATACGTCCCAGGAAACGCAGGAGTGGACCGAAAAATATCAGCCCGATCATTTATAAATCTTTAACCAAAGAAATGATCTCCTTATAAGAGTGTTGCCTGTTGGGAATTATAGTTTTGAGGATATAGGGGGAGGGGAGACAATTGAGAAAGTGATTTAGATAAGATGTAGGATTTCGATATATGTTCATTGTCCAATTGTACTTGCCTCTAGATATTTTAATTTTATGGCTTTAGTTTCTGTTTAATGCTTACCTAACTATAGTAGGAAGAGATTTAAGGTACGTCTATAGGTAAGAATTCTCAGTTCAAGATCTAAAAAAACTAATAAAAGAGAAAGGACTGGAAGATTTGGCAAAGGGAATAGAGACAAAAACAAACAAAAAAAAATTATATTGAGTATTTTATTGGAAACTTTAGGTTTGCGTTTAATAATATAAATTGCATATATGAGCGCATGCGAACATGTATTTATAATGACATTTCTGTTGTTACATATCGATTTAGCTAACTTAAATGTATTAATGTTAATAGATTATTAATATTGATATAATATTAATAGACTATTATCTTTGAATTCTACTATATACAATATCAATAAATTTGTGAAGAAATTGATCTTATAAAAATAATTAAACAATAGTGTTGAGCATTATAATTTTGATTATTGTGTTATCGGTTCAACAATATACTATTGCCATGTGGAATGAAATCTGGCATGCCTGACCATATTACATACAGTTGAATGGAAAATTGGTAAACTGAGCTTATTTGGACATAGTTCTTCAAGGGGATCAAGTTCGCCATCGAAGCATTCACATTGAACAGACTCCAAGGTTATTGAGAGAACATGTGCAAGCACAGATTAGGTAATTAACATCCCTCAAAATCTTTCACTCTCTCTCTCTCTCGCTTAGATTGACTGTTTTGATGATTTGGCAACCTTGTGGTGGGATTTCTACTTCCAAATGTTCTTTTTTTTTTTTTTCGTTTTTGGCCACCTTGTAAATGAGCTGGCGCTTTGAGTTTGCTAGAATGATTTACAGTAATTATTTGAGGTGAACATGCTTAAAAATGATCATTTGCAGTTTTTTGTTGACAAATCACAATTCTTCGGCACCAACCCATAGGTGCCTTTTGCTTTACTAAACCTTGCTCCATCAGTTGTTGCTTTCATCATAAATAAATATTAGTTTCCAGATGACTGTTCCACTTTTTTATTTTTCTCTTAAGAGTTAATTTTTTCAATAACTTGCCAAATTATATTTGAAATTCTTCCTCAATCACAGAGATAAAACGGGGCATGGCTTTCTTGATCCCTTCATGTTTTATTTGGGTTAATCCATTATAATTGTCTTGTACTCGAAACTTAAAAAGATTTGCAAACCCTGACATGTTAAAGACCCAGAATTGTCATTTTGCCTACGACTCCGATCCAATCAAAATTAAGAATCTGTCAATAGATCTTGCTTGCTGCGACAATTGCATTGGTTGTTCAAAGTGATGCCCTCTGCACTTCTAGCTTGTCCCTTCTTCTAACCGTAAGTGATCCAATATTGCCCCAATTCTAACATGTAAAGGTAGCGATTATTAGCCCAAAATTTTGAAGTATTAAAATTTCGAACAAGTTAAACACATTTTAAAATTTTCAATATTTACACATATTTCAAAAGTTTCATAAATCTCATAAATTTTATATCTAAAATTTTAAAATTTTTAAAATATTTTAAAAAATTTCGACAAACAAAACCTACGTTGACATTCCATATCAAAATGCATTTCCTTATCCCTAATTCAGTGTCTTGATTCTGTTATTCTTTTTTCTTTGGAACTGAGCCAATCGGTCAAACAGTGCTTAAAGGAACGCAGCAAGAAATCCCTCTCCCAGCGGCATGATGTTTGTCGAAGAAAGAACTGAGTCAAGAAACTGTGCAAAGATTGCCAAGCAGCCAAAGCAGAAGTAATCGGTTTCTCTGTGAGTGAAAGAATGCCTTGACAGTCTCAAATATTCTTGTTGCGGGAAGAAGTCAAAAATGGTGATTGAGAATTGGAAATTGTTAAGCCCCGGTGGGTACGTCGGGCCGGATGTTATATCGGGCGTCCAGCCCATGAGATTTAAAAAGCCCATTTTGTGGGCGTGCAAGGCTTCAGCTAGGGCAACAATTGTTGCCGCACTATATAACAAAAAGAAGAGAAAAAAGCTTCCGCATAATAAACAAGAAAAAAGAGCTGCCGCACGCCCATGAGAAAAGGAGAGAATATAGAAGAGAAAAAAAAAAAACTTTTTCACACGAGTAAATTGAGTTATTTCTGAAAAAATTATTTGGGTGCTTTATCAACATAGAGTTGTGATATTTAGATTGAAAATTTCGCTACAGGTGGGTTTCGTCAGATTTCAAGATTTGTGGTGAGATTGTATTTTTCTCATAAAGTTGATCTTGTTAAATTAGACTTTTTCACACAAGAGTAAATTGGGTTGTTTATGAGAAAGTTATCTGGATGTTTTATCAGTAGAAAGTTGTGATATTTAGATTGAGAATCTCGTTACAGGTGAGTTTTGTCAGATTCCAAGATTTGTGGTGAGATTGAATTATTCTCAGAGAATTGATCTTGTTGAATTCTAATTTACTAGAACTCAAGTTTTTGGCATGAAATTGAGTGTTTTAATATTTATTTTATTATAATAGATTTATCTCAGAATTGCTTCGTTATTTTTTTTTTACACTGAAGGATTTTTTATGTAAATTTTACGTGTTCTTTTTATGTTTACTTTATTTCTTTTCTGGCTTTATTGTTGAGTTGCTTGGAGTTATTTTTTAATTTACACGGGACGTAATTTGACCCAACACCGGATTCTTGTGCACCGCTCATGAGCAGCCATCTTATCCTATATGGCCTTAGGGCTTTACTGGCAAGTAGCTTCCCAGTGATCATGACTGTTTTTTCATAAAAGCTGCTTTTAACTTTTAGTGTACGTGCCCAATTTCACCGTAGGTAGAGAAACAGTATTACTCAGGCGAGCGGACAATCAGATAGCTGAATATCTTTTTAAAATTTTCCTCTTAGTATTAGGTGATAGGGATTATGTCCAATTTTGATAAAGCTCAAAGAATAAATACGTTAAAAAAAAACAGTTCTACATTCAATGATATCCACCAATGTGTTTGATTCAGGGAGACCATCTCATTTAACAAGTCGCTTCATATGTAAGAATAACGTTGGTAGTATTTGTGAAACCAAGACATTCAAGTTGAGTACTCATTTCGAAATTATGCAACCTATTAATGTTGTCTGTTTCCTTGTTATTTTTCATTTTTTGTTAAATGATTTGCCAATTGCTTCATCTGAATGTTGTCAGAGCTTCCTCCCTCGTCCTGATAATGCAGAAACATTCATGTTTTCCTTTTGCTACCACCCACTCCTCTGGCAGAAGCAGAAGGCCACCAGAAATGAATATTTGCTTAGAAAAAAAAAAACTGTATGAAATGAAGTGTTTTTTTCTGCTCCCTGAGCGATACATCGATGTTTCTCCATCCATGTACTGCTTAATCAGAATGTCTCTTATTGTGCTCAATGCCCAATTTTGCGCCGAAAATCACACCAGATAGAACGAGTGCCGAATGACTAAATTTTTGTGACGAGAACTTGACAAACATCTGAACAGTTGAAAATATGACCAGTGCTATCGCCGCATACTTGTCGACGTAGTCGATGGTACACCCATATGGTTGTCCATTGGGTAGAATGAAACGGGGTAAAGCAAACCGAGCTCCTCTGCTTCTTACTCTCCGATGAAATATAGCCCATGTTGTCAGACAGTTGATCCAAGAAACCGCCAGCACTAACCATTCGAATGCTTTGCTGTTGGTAACCCAAAATAGTGCGAACTCTAGGATAAACACCAAGATCCCAACCCAGAAATCTATAGCTTCTACCTGCAAGCCCAACATCATACAATTTATCCTCTTATTATTATGAATATATAGTCACTTTAGACACAAAAAATAGTACTTATTATTGGGACTATAGATTCTGACAACCATTTCATAAAACATATAAAATATTTCAAACTTGCTGCAAAGCAAAGCTTAATTTAATCTTCAAGATTAAAAAAACTCTATTTTTATCAAAGCTTTGTACTTGGTACTCAGTCAAAGAAGATGACCCAATGTCATATAAATAAATAAAAATTTATTTTCTGGAGACCCGAATATTTCGACAACTAATGACATGAAAATTAAGCATATCTACTCGAGTTATTAATATTAATTTATGTACTGACGGATAATGAACTCTGGTGTCTTTATCCTGATTGTACTGAGGCTGTTTGGGAGGTGTATACTTGACCTTGGAGGGGATGGTTGATGAATCAATGTCTCCTACATAGAATTCATCCATCATTTCTCTTGCGCTGGAACTGTGACCGACAGCCTCAAAGTCATCGGTTGCATCCTTCCCTGCAAACCATCCATCACATTCGTGGTATCAGCAGACGCTCTCTGACGCAAAGTCAAATGAAGGCCAAAACATTGCAGCTTTTATCGTACCTGCTGCTGACAACAAGATCTCATCGCCACCCGGATGATCATCCAAGAATTTAGTCACATTAAATACCTGTTCCATGCTTCCAGCACATTAACCTACAGTATTAAGGGATATTGCAATTGAAAGAGCACAACCTGACAGTACCAAATCAAAAGAAATCCAAGCATGACAAGATCATAATATCAGAGTTCATCCACCACCGCAAAATGTCTTGTGAATGGATCCACATTGCTCAAAAGGCAGTTTTCTTACACACTAAGCACTTGAAGTTTCTAGCATTAACTGATAAACAAGAGTTATGCAAATCACATGTAGCAAGGGGGGTGGAAGTCCAAACTAGAGGTCTTCTATCTCCAAATGCAAAACAAGCACCATGTATACTGAATTAGTTGAATTTCACTTCATTATTCTGTTAAGAGGCCTCTCCCTATTCGAGTCTAGGAAAAGGTTAGAAAATGAACCGACTTGACTTCAAGAAATACCAAACAATCAACTAAGCTAACTGTTTCATCCATCTGATCAAGATAAAGAACAACTCCTAATGCGTGATACAGGATGGCTTGCAGTTCCTATTCCTTAAGAGCAAGTAACTGTTCATGTGCTATTTTAGCAGTCCAATGTATTTTCAATTATTCGAGTGTATTTGTGTCTCATGGAGTATTGTAATTTTGCACAGCTAGGATTTAGAAAAATCAAAAGGGTTGTGGTTTATAGAAAGTATTGTTTTACCATTCAATCCTTCTATAGATAGAGGTTGTGGTATTATAGAAAGACAGCTATTCTTGCTATCAACAAAATCAACTTCGACTTATTAATTCCTTCTAAAGCTTTTAAAGTTTTGCATGCACCTTGGTCTCTTCTAAGAAACTTTTAGGCTTTGATGGAAAAACAAGTAATATCCTTGTCTCATCGTGCTTTGAACGACATCACACTGGTAACTTATGTGAGGAACGATACACTAAAGTACTCTGTGTTCAAGAGAGCCAACTCCTCAAAAATATAAAGTGACACAATTAGAAGCCCAGAGCTTCCTTCACAACCACTATTCAAGGAAATACATACAAGGTTGTGAGAAACTCAATATATGAGAAAATTGGAAAAGCTCCATGCAACATGAAGAGTATGAGATAAGAAAACTGTTGGGTTTATTCCTTCTATGTGGAGGAAAGCCCAATGGGGGTCTTTAATAAGGCCCAAAGCCCATTAGGGTTTTAACTTATAACCCTAAGGATGAATTTTTAAGTCGTACGGATTAAAAAGAGAGAAAGAAAAGAAAGAGGCAGTTTTTCTCTTTCACGCCCAGTTTCATCAAAGGCTAGATCCCGCTTCGTCTGTGGTCCGATCGAGCTGAAATTTGGAGGAGACGTTCACGACACAAGGGGCTATCATCTGAACGGTGAAGATCAGATTTTGAGCTCGGTAACAGTTGTTCGTACACGTGAACAGTAACCGATTGTTGTACTTGTTTTTTTCCATGTATTTGCCAAGATTGATATCATCTTGAAGATCTGAGTTGTAGCCTCTAGTTGTGACTAGAGAAGACTTTGTGTACCCATTATTTGGTTTATAGTGGAGATTTGACTGGACTAGGTCCCGTGGTTTTTCTTCCTCACACCGGGGAAGTTTTCCACGTAAAAATTGCTTGTGTTGTTCTTGCTTGGTGTGATTGATTATTCTTCAGTACGTATAATTGTTGAGATTACGCTCTATTTGCTTTCATCTAGAGAGAAGATTTATTCCGCTGTTTGTTTGTCGTTATTTCTCTCAACAAAGTGGTATCGAGCTAGGTTGCCAAGTTGTTTGGTTGACAATTTGAGTTATGGAAGCAAATGTGAGTAGAATGGTTAACCTAAATGGTTCAAATTATCACATATGGAAGGGAAAAATGGAAGATCTTCTTTATGTAAAAGATTATTATCTACCGGTGTTTGCTACTGAAAAACCGGCTAACAAGTCCGATGCAGAATGGACTTTGTTACATCGACAGGTGTGTGGGTATATCAGGCAGTGGGTAGATGACAATGTTTTGAACCATATTAGTGGGGAGACACATGCACGTACTTTATGGAGTAAGCTTGAACAGTTATATGCTAGAAAAACTGGAAATAATAAGATGTTTCTAATTAAGCAGATGATGGCTTTGAGATACCAGGATGGGACTCCCTTATCTGATCACCTGAATACATTCCAAGGAATTATTAATCAGTTAGCTGGAATGGGTATTAAGTTTGATGATGAGATACAGGGGTTATGGTTGCTTGGTTCATTACCGGACTCGTGGGAGACACTCAGAACTTCTTTGTCCAACTCTGCTCCAGATGGTGTAATTACAATGGATATGACCAAGAGTTGTCTGTTAAACGAAGAGATGAGAAGAAAATCACAGGGATCCTCTTCACAGTCAGAAGTTTTGGTTACAGAAAAGAGGGGGAGAAGCAAGAGCAGAGGTCCGAAGAACAGAGATAAAGGCAGAAGCAAGTCCAACAGGTTCTCTAATGTCGAGTGCTATCATTGCGGGAAAAAGGGACACATCAAAAATATTGCAGGCAATTGAAAAAGGAGTACAAGAATGAGAAAGGGAATGAAATGAAGAACGAGACTGACAAAGATGGTGATGATAGAGTTGCTACCACCACTCCTGCAGACTTCCTCATTATTTATGAAGATGAGATGATAAATGTTGCATGCCATGAGACCAGTTGGGTGATTGATAGTGGTGCCTCCATTCATGCTACATCTCGAAAGGATTTCTTTACATCCTATAGATCTGGTGATTATGGAACTGTAAAGATGGGCAATGATGGCTTGGTTAAAGTCATTGGCATTGGAGATGTGTATCTGGAGACGAATAATGGCACGAGATTGGTTCTAGAAATGTGAAACATATTCCTGACATTCGTTTGAACTTGATTTCTGCAGGTCAACTTGATGATGATGGGTATTGTAGCACTTTCAGTGATGGCCAGTGGAAGCTTACTAAGGGTGCTATGGTTGTGGCTCGAGGTAAGAAGCTCTCTGCATTGTACATTATGCAGGCAAAGATCTTCAACGACCTTGTTAATGCGATGGAAGTAGATGGTACAGTAGAACTATGGCACAAGAGGCTTGCTCACATGAGTGAGAAAGGATTAGCCATACTGGGAAGAAAAGTCTACTATCAGGGTTGAAAAGTACACATCTGAAAAGGTGCAGTCATTGTTTGTCAGGGAAGCAGAACAGAGTCTCCTTCAAGAATTCCTCTCACTTGAGAAAGACAAAGATACTGGATTTGGTGCATTCAGATGTATGTGGGCCTATGAAGACGAAAACACTTGGTGACTCGAGCTATTTTGTAACCTTCATAGATGATCATTCAAGAAAGTTATGGGTATATTTCTTGAAGACAAAAGATCAAGTGTTAGCTGTGTTCAAACAATTTCAAGCCCTAGTTGAGAGACAGACTGGGAAAAAGCTGAAGTGCATCCGTACAGATAACGGGGGAGAGTATTCTGGTCCTTTTGATGAGTATTGCAGACAACAGGGAATTCGGCATCAAAAGACTACTCCGAAAACTCCTCAGTTGAATGGCATAGCTGAAAGGATAAACAGAACTTTGGTTGAAAGAGTGAGATGTTTGCTTTCACAAGCAAATTTGTCAAGATCCTTTTGGGGTGAGGCGTTAAGCACATTGTTCATGTGTTGAATCTTACACCTTGTGTTCCTCTACAGTTTGATGTACCAGACCGAGTTTGGACAGGTAAGGATGTTTCCTACGATCATTTACGTGTATTTGGGTGTCTAGCATTTGTGCATATTCCCAAAGATGAAAGGTCCAAACTTGATGTGAAGACACGACAGTGCATATTCCTTGGTTACGGTCAAGATGAGTTTGGATACAGATTTTATGATCCAGTTGAGAAGAAAGTTTTGAGAAGCAGAGATGCCGTGTTCGTAGAAGAACAGACAATTCAGGATATTCAGAAAGCAGAGAAATCTATGTCTCAGAATGATGATATTTTGATTGACATGGATATAGTTCCATTGA
This sequence comes from Morella rubra, assembly GCA_003952965.2. Taxonomy (NCBI): domain Eukaryota; kingdom Viridiplantae; phylum Streptophyta; class Magnoliopsida; order Fagales; family Myricaceae; genus Morella; species Morella rubra. Next base: position 26,809 of record RXIC02000173.1, on the reverse strand, counting down.
AGAATTTGCCAACTCAGGTTGATAATGATATTCAGATAACCACCATGGTACAAGTGAGGTGGGTGTTCCCTTACAAGTTCAAGCAGATGTTCAGACTGATGAGCAGTTAACAGTGCCAGAGATTCCACCAGAGGTTCCATCCAGGAGGTCTACCAGAGACCGACATCCTTCCACTAGATATTCAGCAGAACAGTATGTGTTATTGACTGATGGGGGAGAGCCCGAGTGTTTTGCAGAAGTTATGGAAGATGAACATAAGACAGACTGGGTTGAGGCCATGCAAGAAGAGATGCAGTCACTATACGATAACCACACCTTTGAGTTGGTGAAACTACCTAAAGGTAAAAGAGCTTTGAAGAACAAGTGGATTTACAAGGTGAAGCAAAGTGAGTTCACTTCACGGCCACGGTACAAGGCTAGATTGGTTGTCAAAGGTTTCGATCAGAGAAAGGTATTGACTTTGATGAGATCTTCTCTCCAGTTGTAAAGATGTCATCAATTCGTACTGTTCTTAGCCTAGTAGCTACTCTTGACTTAGAAGTTGAGCAGATGGATGTGAAAACTGCCTTCCTTCATGGTGATTTGGAGGAAGAGATTTATATGGAGCAACCAGAGGGTTTCAGAGTAAAAGGTAAAGAGGATTACGTGTGCAAGCTGAAGAAAAGTCTATATGGGCTGAAGCAAGCACCGAGACAGTGGTATAAGAAGTTTGAGTCTGTTATGGTAGAGCAAGGCTACAAGAAGACAACTTCTGATCACTGTGTATTTGTTCAAAAATTCGCTGATGATGATTTTATCATTTTACTGCTTTATGTGGATGACATGTTGATTGTTGGCAGGAATGCTTTAAGGATTGACAAACTGAAGAAGCAGTTGGATAAGTCCTTTGCCATGAAGGACTTGGGACCAGCGAAGAAAATTCTTGGTATAAGAATCAGTCGTGACAGGAATGCTAAGAAGTTGTATTTGTCACAAGAGGAGTACATTGAGAAAGTGCTTAGAGGTTTAATATGGACAATGCTAAAGTGGTTAGTTCTCCTATTGCTACCCACTTCAGATTGAGCACCGAGCAATGTCCTTCTACAGATGAAGAAAAGGAAGACATGGCAAGAGTTCCTTACGCCTCAGCAGTAGGAAGTTTGATGTATATGGTTTGCACAAGGAAAGTCCTCATGAATGGCCCTAGTTGAGAGACAGACTGGGAAAAAGCTGAAGTGCATCTGTACAGATAACGGGGGAGAGTATTCTGGTCCTTTTGATGAGTATTGCAGACAACAGGGAATTCGGCATCAAAAGACTACTCCGAAAACTCCTCAGTTGAATGGCATAGCTGAAAGGATAAACAGAACTTTGGTTGAAAGAGTGAGATGTTTGCTTTCACAAGCAAATTTGTCAAGATCCTTTTGGGTGAGGCGTTAAGCACAGTTGTTCATGTGTTGAATCTTACACCTTGTGTTCCTCTACAGTTTGATGTACCAGACCGAGTTTGGACAGGTAAGGATGTTTCCTACGATCATTTACGTGTATTTGGGTGTCTAGCATTTGTGCATATTCCCAAAGATGAAAGGTCCAAACTTGATGTGAAGACACGACAGTGCATATTCCTTGGGTACGGTCAAGATGAGTTTGGATACAAATTTTATGATCCAGTTGAGAAGAAAGTTTTGAGAAGCAGAGATGCCGTGTTCGTAGAAGAACAGACAATTCAGGATATTCAGAAAGCAGAGAAATCTATGTCTCAGAATGATGATATTTTGATTGACATGGATATAGTTCCATTGAAGAATTTGCCAACTCAGGTTGATAATGATATTCAGCATAACCACCATGGTACAAGTGAGGTGGGTGTTCCCTTACAAGTTCAAGCAAATGTTCAGACTGATGAGCAGTTAACAGTGCCAGAGATTCCACCAGAGGTTCCATCCAGGAGGTCTACTAGAGACTGACATCCTTCCACTAGGTATTCAGCAGAACAATATGTGTTATTGACTGATGGGGGAGAGCCCGAGTGTTTTGCAGAAGTTATGGAAGATGAACATAAGACAGACTGGGTTGAGGCCATGCAAGAAGAGATGCAGTCACTATACGATAACCACACCTTTGAGTTGGTGAAACTACTAAAGGTAAAAGAGCTTTGAAGAACAAGTGGATTTACAAGGTGAAGCAAAGTGAGTTCACTTCACGGCCACGGTACAAGGCTAGATTGGTTGTCAAAGGTTTCGATCAGAGAAAGGTATTGACTTTGATGAGATCTTCTCTCCAGTTGTAAAGATGTCATCAATTCGTACTGTTCTTGGCCTAACAGCTACTCTTGACTTAGAAGTTGAGCAGATGGATGTGAAAACTGCCTTCCTTCATGGTGATTTGGAGGAAGAGATTTATATGGAGCAACCAGAGGGTTTCAGAGTAAAAGGTAAAGAGGATTACGTGTGCAAGCTGAAGAAAAGTCTATATGGGCTGAAGCAAGCACCGAGACAGTGGTATAAGAAGTTTGAGTCTGTTATGGTAGAGCAAGGCTACAAGAAGACAACTTCTGATCACTGTGTATTTGTTCAAAAATTCGCTGATGATGATTTTATCATTTTACTGCTTTATGTGGATGACATGTTGATTGTTGGCAGGAATGCTTTAAGGATTGACAAACTGAAGAAGCAGTTGGATAAGTCCTTTGCCATGAAAGACTTGGGACCAGCGAAGAAAATTCTTGGCATAAGAATCAGTCGTGACAGGAATGCTAAGAAGTTGTATTTGTCACAAGAGGAGTACATTGAGAAAGTGCTTCAGAGGTTTAATATGGACAATGCTAAAGTGGTTAGTTCTCCTATTGCTACCCACTTCAGATTGAGCACCGAGCAATGTCCTTCTACAGATGAAGAAAAGGAAGACATGGCAAGAGTTCCTTACGCCTCAGCAGTAGGAAGTTTGATGTATGCAATGGTTTGCACAAGACAGATATAGCCCATGCAGTGGGTGTAGTTAGCCGATTCATGTCAAATCCAGGAAGGGAGCATTGGAATGCAGTTAAGTGGATCATGAGGTATCTTCGAGGCACTTCCAGTGTGAGACTTGGTTTTGGAATTGGACAACCATTATTAGTTGGCTACACAGATGCAGACATGGCAGGAGATGTGGATACTCGAAAGTCTACTTCGGGTTATCTAATTACTTTTGCAGGTGGGGCTGTTGCTTGGCAATCAAGACTTCAAAAGTGTATTGCCCTTTTCTAACAGAAGCTGCTAAAGAGTTGCTATGGACAAAGAAGTTCATGAGAGAACTTGGTTTCAAGCAAGAAAGGTATGTGTTGTTTTGTGATAGTCAGAGTGCTATTCATCTTGCTAAGAATTCCAGTTTCCATGCAAGATCGAAGCATATTGATATTCGATACCATTGGATCAGAGATGTGTTGAATGATAAATTACTGGAACTTGAGAAAGTTCACACTGATGATAATGGTTCTGATATGTTGACAAAAGCACTACCAAGGCAGAAGATTGAAGATTGTTGTTCGATCGCTGGGATGGCGATTTCCTCCACATAATCGGAAGGGGGAGATTTGTTGGGTTTATTCCTTCTATGTGGAGGAAAGCCCAATGGGGGTCTTTAATAAGGCCCAAAGCCCATTAGGGTTTTAACTTATAACCTAAGGAGAATTCTTTAAGACGTACGGATTAAAAAGAGAAAAGAAAAGAAAGAGGCAGTTTTTCTCTTTCACGCCCAGGTTTCATCAAAGGCTAGATCCCGCTTCGTCTGTGGTCCGATCGAGCTGAAATTTGGAGGAGACGTTCACGACACAAGGGGCTATCATCTGAACGGTGAAGATCAGATTTTGAGCTCGGTAACAGTTGTTCGTACACGTGAACAGTAACCGCGGATTGTTGGTATTTTCTCTACGTTGTTTTTCCGTAGTATTTGCCAAGATTGATATCATCTTGAAGATCTGAGTTGTAGCCTCTAGTTGTGACTAGAGAAGACTTTGTGTACCCATTATTTGGTTTATAGTGGAGATTTGACTGGACTAGGTCCCGTGGTTTTTCTTCCTCACACCGGGGAAGTTTTCCACGTAAAAATTGCTTGTGTTGTTCTTGCTTGGTGTGATTGATTATTTTATTTTTCAGTACGTATAATTGTTGAGATTACGCTCTATTTGCTTTCATCTATAGAGAAGATTTATTCCGCTGTTTGTTTGTCGATATTTCTCTCAACAAAAACTACTATAAAAACACGAGAAGCAGGGCAAGAATTAATTAGATCTCGTATAGTAACCCTGCAAAGAGTTATTAAATTCTAACCATTATTTTGAATTAGGTGGTTTACAATTTTCCACCTCAGCATACAAGACGAATGAATTAAGGGGAAAAAAATAAAGGAGTCACTGAAGCTCGACTCTGTCAGATACAATTAATTAGAAGAAAAAAAATTGAAATGAACATAATAAGTCAAGAGTGTCATACTCCTCAATTTGAATGTCGAAAGTGCCATGCTACTCATCTGTGATGCAATGAAATGAACGTAATAAGGCCAATTATGAATATACAAAGGTCAATTATCTCACTTTCTCTCTCTTACTCGCCTGGAGGACGAGTAATCAATTTATGTTCCAATCTTTGTATGCAAGTCATATGTACAAGAACTAGTATTTTCGTATCGAGATCTAAGCGACTTAAATTCTTATCTTTCCCCGTCACATGGTCAGATCCTACACACAAACACACGCAGGTAATAGGACCTTTGCTAGAACAATGAAACAACCGTAAAAAGCATGACTTTGAAGTAAATGGACAAATAAACCAACTTCACCCGACACCCCAAACTATAGCAATCAAACCCAGATTGCAAACGAAACAAATCTCCCAGATCCAATTCCCGTTATATCTTATCCCCTGGACAACAACAGCATTACATTCTCAACAAGATCCGAGGAAAAAAGAATACAAAGCCCATCAAAGCATACATAGGACCCCATGGATGAGGGTTCTTTCTCCATCTCGAACCAGTTTTCGCTCACGCAGAGAGACACATGACATACCTTGCCTTCAATTATAAGCCAGCAATCCTTAGAGTTGTTGTGCTCAGCAACCTCAGCTAGAGTGTAGACCTTGCGCTCTCCACCCATTGCTGAGAGGAAAGCAAGAATACCAAAGACCCTTCCTCTCTTTAGAGGCCTAGAAACGGAGCAGAGCTTGAGAGTGTGTTGAGCAGAGCTTGAGAGTGACTTACAGTTTGATGGAAAACAAGGCACCGCTTCGAAGGATTTCAATCAAATCCCAATTGGGCCGGTTACGAGGCACGAGCCAAGAAGTTTAAAGATGTACTCAACAGTCTAATTCAAGAGGCATGGGCTCAAGCAAATGCGTGGAGGCCCATTGACATGATCCACGTGAACAACAAAGGATTGTCAACATGATTCAAGTTCTAGAAGGATCCGGTTAAGGCTAAGCTCAAATTGGCAAGAAATATTCTAGAAGACTCAATTAGGCGCCACTTTTTTTTTTCTTCTTTTTTTGGTTCGATTTATGGTTTTTAGGCGCCATTTTGTTTCCTTTCTTGGCTCTTGTAGGCGCCAACTTTTATTGCCTTTTTAGTTGTGTTTTGTTTTAGGCGTGTTAGGCTTTATTTCCTTATCTAATTTCGGGTTTAATTAGGTTTCCTTGTTAGGGTTATTTTCCTTGTAATGGTTTACCTTTAAATAGGAGCCTTTGCAATGTAATTCGGCAGACTTGATTAATCAAAATTGTGAGGATTTATTCTCTTTGGTTCTTTGAAGAACTACTCGAACTTATCGGGATTTCCCGTGGCGTTCATCTTGACTTATCAAACGGATTTCCACCACCGTTTGTGGCGTCTTCCTTATACCAAGGTTCTTGTTTATCATAAACAACGGGTCGAGGTCTTCCATTCGAAGTCCTAGAACGATCTTGGGTTCCCTATTCGTTGTTGGGTCTCGTTATTCTTGACGAGGTTCACATCATTTGGTATCAGAGCTTTGTTTCTAGTTCAGGTTTGCCTATCTTTTTAAATCTTTCGTTCTTTGTTTCTTCTCTAGTCTTTCACATACCCAATCTACCCAAATTTCTTTACCCCTTCTGTTCAATCTTTGTTTGTTCTAGTTCATGTCTAAACTCTTGTTCTAGTCTCACATACCTTAGTTACTTCGAGATCTGATTCTATTGTTATCAAAAGATAGTTGCTGATCATCAACAACAAAACAAAAGGAAAGAGACTCAAAAGAAGAAGAAAGAAAGGAGAAAAAAAAAAAGAGTAAAAAGTCCGACAAAAATTTTTTTGTTTGTTTCCATATATTGTGGTTCCAGTTAGTCCAAAAATCACCTTACCCCAAAGCAGTTTTTTTTTTTCTCGTGGAAATTTACTATTCCGTGTTTCCGAAATTCCAATCAATCGTGTTCCTTATATTCTTGCTTTTATATTCTTTATCTTCTTGCTTTACCTGAAATTCCTTGATGAGTTCTTGGTGAATTGTTGCTGGAAATTTTTGAGTTGTTTGTTTAGTTTCAAAAGAACCGCAAGAGAATTACCGAGTGGAAAAAGGCAAGAGTGGTGAGAACATTAGAGGGTAAAAGCCGTGTATTATTTTGAGTGAAACACGAGTGAAGAGTGATCCACATCCTTGAGTGTAAACACGTAAGGGAGAGAATTGTGAGGTCCTTTTTTTTCTAACTTTTTTTTTTGCAGCAACCATGTCTCACAACAGTGGTAAGAGCGTGTTCGACGATGCTACGACACTAGCTGACCGAAGGTGTTTATGGAGGCCATGATGAGTGAGATGAGGCGTGTGATGAAGTCGGAAATGGAGCAAGTTCACGAACGGATAGATCAGATGGAGAATTCACTTGAGAAGCACCCCAAAACGGCCCCAATTTCGTAGACGGGAAAGAGTTCCACGGAGGGAGGCGAGGGTGGAGGATGAAGAGCCTTATGGATCTGGTTTTGAGGAAGAAGAGGATCGGGATTCTGTTGTTGGCTATAGGAGACATGGAGGGCGGGTTAGAGAAGCTAGGAATCGGGAAGATAACAACTTGGGTGGTATTAAGATGAAGATTCGTCCTTTCAAGGTAGATCTGATCCTGAAGCATATCTTGAGTGGGAGAAGAAGATGGAGTTCGTGTTTGATTGCCACAACTACTCCGAGATAAAGAAGGTAAAATTAGCCGTGATTGAATTTTCTGAATATGCTATAACTTGGTGGGATCAGCTTGTGATAAATAGGAGGCGGAATAGAGAACGACCAATAGAGACGTGGGAGGATATGAAGACGGTGATGAGAAAGCGGTTCGTTCCAAGCTACTACTATCGAGAGTTGTACAAAAAGCTACAAGGTCTTAGACAAGGAAGCCGAAGTGTAGAGGATTACTACAAGGAGATGGAGATTGCTATGATCCGAGCTAATGTGAGGAGGATCGAGAGGCTACAATGGCTAGATTCTACTTGGATTAAAGGGAGATCCAGATAAGGTAGAGATGCAACATTATGTGGAGTTGGAAGATATGGTGCATATGGCTATCAAAGTGGAGCAACAACTCAAGAGAGGGAGTGGGTCACGTGCAGGCCATAACTCCAGTTCTACCTCTTGGAAACCGAGTTATACCAAGCAGCTGGACAAGTCACAAACGTCCAAACCCGAGCCCAAATCCGCGACCACCAGCCACGTTCCTCAAGGTAAAACCGAAGCTTCTACCTCTAGGAATCGTGATATTAAATGTTTTAAATGTCAAGGCAGGGGACACATAGCAAGTCAATGCCCAAACAAGCAAGTCATGGTGTTGAAGACAATGGAGAAATTGTGACCGATAGTGAAGATTCCGACACCGACGACATGCCACCATTGGAGGATGTTTCGAGGAGGAATATTTAGCCCCTGATGCATTGACATTGGTGGCGAGGAGAGCATTGAGCTTGCAAGCAAAAGGAGTTGATGAAGTACAGCGGGAGAACATCTTTCACACTAGGTGCTACGTCAAAGACAAGGTATGTAGTGTGATTATTGATGGTGGTAGTTGTACTAATGTTGCAAGCACAATCATGGTGGAAAAATTGGGATTGCCCATGTTGAAACACCCTAGGCCGTACAAGTTGCAATGGCTGAATGATAGTGGAGAGATAAGGGTGAACAAGCAAGTGTTAGTTGCTTTTCGAATCGGTAAGTACGAAGATGAAGTGTTGTGTGATGTAGTACCGATGCAAGCGGGACACTTATTGCTAGGGCGTCCATGGCAGTTCGATAGACATGTGAAGCATGATGGCTTTACGAACAAATACTCTTTTGTACTTAATCAACGATCAATCACTCTTGTACCATTGACACCGCAGCAAGTATATGAGGATCAAGTGAGATTGCAAAAGGAGAGTGCAAAAGAAAAAGAGTGAAAATCAGAGAGAGAGAGTGAAAATCGAGAGAGGCCGAAAAAAAAGAGAGAGAAAATCAAGGTTCGGCCATTGAGAGAAAATCAGAGAGAAAACAAAAGAATTTCTATGCAAAAGTGAGTGAGATCAAGCGAGCGATGCTTTCAAATCAGCCGATGATTGTACTTTTGTACAAAGAGGCATTTTTAAACACTAACGAACTTGACCTTGCTTTGCCTAGTTCTATTGTTTCTCTTTTGCAGGAGTATGAGGATGTCTTCCCGAGGAAACACCACATGGGTTACCTCCAATCCGAGGGATTGAACATCAAATCGATTTTGTTCCCGGTGCAACAATTCCAAACCGACCAGCTTATAGGAGCAATCCCGAGGAGACAAAGGAGCTTCAACGGCAAGTAAGTGAGTTGTTGGAGAAAGGGCACGTGAGGGAGAGCATGAGCCCATGTGCGGTCCCGGTTTTACTTGTACCTAAGAAGGATGGGACGTGGAGAATGTGCGTTGATTGCCGAGCCATCAACAACATAACGGTAAAGTATCGTCATCCTATTCCTCGCTTAGATGATATGTTAGATGAGCTGCATGGTTCTTGCATATTTTCTAAGATTGATTTAAAGAGTGGTTATCATCAAATTAGGATAAAAGAAGGAGATGAATGGAAAACCGCCTTTAAAACAAAATATGGTTTGTATGAATGGTTAGTTATGCCTTTTGGATTGACTAATGCTCCGAGCACCTTTATGAGACTTATGAACCATGTTTTGCGTGCATTTATAGGTAGATTTGTTGTTGTTTACTTTGATGATATACTCATTTATAGCAAAAACGTGGACGATCATGTAGTACATTTGAAATCTGTTTTAGATGTGCTTAGGAAAGAAAAGTTGTTTGCTAATCTGAAGAAGTGTACTTTTTACACCGATAAGCTTGTATTTTTGGGATTTGTTGTTAGTGCCCAAGGTATACAGGTTGATGAAGAGAAGGTACGTGCAATCCAAGAGTGGCCGAGTCCCACAAGTGTAGGTAATGTTCGTAGTTTTCATGGACTTGCTAGTTTTTACCGGCGGTTCGTGAAGGACTTTAGTAGCATAGCCGCACCACTTACCGAAGTGATCAAGAAGAACGTTGGATTTAGATGGGGAGAAGAACAAGAGAAGGCGTTTCAATTAATCAAAGAGAAGCTGACTAACGCCCCTTTATTATCTTTACCTAACTTTTCTAAAACGTTTGAAGTTGAATGTGATGCTTCAGGTATTGGTATAGGCGCAGTTCTTATGCAAGAAGGACGACCAATTGCTTACTTCAGCGAGAAACTAAGCGGGGCAGCCTTAAACTACCCAACTTATGATAAGGAGTTGTATGCATTGGTTCGAGCTTTAGAGACGTGGCAGCACTACCTATGGCCTAAGGAGTTCGTGATTCACACCGATCATGAGTCCTTGAAACACTTGAAGGGCCAACACAAGCTAAACAAAAGGCATGCGCGTTGGGTGGAATTCATTGAGACGTTTCCATACGTCATTCGGTATAAGCAAGGTAAGGAGAATGTGGTCGCCGATGCACTTTCTCGCAGGTATGCATTACTTTCCACACTTGATGCAAAATTGCTTGGTTTTGAGCATATTAAAATTTATACGCTGATGACCACGAATTTTGTGAGGAATATAGGGCTTGTGAGAAAACCTGCATGTGGTAAGTTCTTTAGGCTTGATGGATTCCTATTTCGAGAGAATAAGTTATGCGTGCCTAATTGTTCTTTGAGGGAGTTATTAGTGCAAGAATCACATGGTGGGGGATTAATGGGACATTTTGGAGTTGCAAAGACTTTAGCTATTTTGCAGGAACACTTCTATTGGCCTCACATGAAACGAGATGTTGAAAGAATTTGTGGTAGATGTGTCACATGTAGGCAAGCTAAATCCAAAGTGCAGCCAACGGTTTGTATACTCCTTTACCAATTCCTAGTGAGCCTTGGATTGATATTTCAATGGATTTTGTGTTAGGATTGCCTAGGACTAAACGTGGAAGAGATTCAATTTTTGTGGTTGTGGATAGATTTTCTAAGATGGCACATTTTATTCCATGTCACAAAACGGATGATGCTCGCATGTTGCTGATTTGTTCTTTAGAGAGATTGTGAGATTACATGGCATGCCTAGGACAATTGTTTCGGATAGAGATGCTAAGTTCTTGAGCTTTGTGGTGTAAGCTAGGTACTAAGCTATTGTTTTCCACTACTTTTCATCCACAAACTGATGGTCAAACTGAAGTAGTAAATAGGACTTTGTCTACTTTATTGAGGGCGATCATTAGAAAGAACATCAAAACATGGGAAGATGTTTACCACATGTTGAGTTTGCTTATAATAGAGCTGTTCATTCTGCTACTAAATTTTCGCCATTTGAAATTGTGTATGGGTTTAATCCTTTAACTCCATTGGATTTATCTCCTTTGCCTTTGACTGAGCATGTTAATTTAGATGGCAAAAAGAAAGCTGACTTTGTGAAGCAGATTCATGAGAAAGCAAGACTCAACATTGAGCGACGAACGGAGCAGTATGCAAAACAAGCCAACAAGGGACGTCACAAGCTGGTTTTTGAACCCGGAGATTGGGTTTGGCTGCATATGAGAAAAGAAGATTCCCGGCAAAAGACGTTCCAAATTGCTCCCAAGAGGGGATGGTCCTTTCCAAGTCCTCGAGCGCATCAATGACAACGCTTACAAGCTAGATTTACCTGGTGAGTACAATGTAAGTGCCACTTTTAATGTTACTGATTTGAGTCCTTTTGATGTAGGTGATGATTTGAGGGCAAATCCTTTTCAAGAGGAGGGGAATGATGGAAATCAAGGCACCGTTTCGAAGGATCTCGTTCAAAGTCCCAATTGGGCCGGTTACGAGAGCACGAGCAAAGAAGTTAAAGATGTACTCAACGGACTAATTCAAGAGTTATGGGCTCAAGCAAATGCGTGGAGGCCCATTGAGCATGATCCACGTGAACAACAAAGGATTGTCAACATGATTCAAGTTCTAGAAGGATCCGGTTAAGGCTAAGCTCAAATTGGCAAAAAATATTCTAGAAGACTCAATTAGGCGCCACTTTTCAATTAGGCGCCTTTCTTTCCTTCTTGGTTCGGATTGCATGGTTGTTTTAGGCGCCATTTTGTTTCCTTTCTTGGCTCTTGTAGGCGCCAACTTTTATTGCCTTTTTAGTGTGTTTTGTTTTAGGCGTGTTAGGCTTTATTTCCTTGTTATTTTTGTTTCTTGTTCTCTTTTAGTAGGTTTACTTAATTAGGGTTAGGCCTTGTAATGGCCTTTAATAGGAGCCTTTGCTTTGTAATTCGGCAGACATTGATTTTCAAAATTGTGAGGATTTATTCTCTTTGGTTCTTTGAAGAACTACTCGAACTTATCGGGATTTCCCGTGGCGTTCAACTTGACTTATCAAACGGAATTTCCATCACCGTTTGTGGCGTCTTCCTTATACCGAGGTTCTTGTTTTCATAAACAACGGGTCGAGGTCTTCCATTCGAATCAGTCCTAGAACGATCTTGGGTTCCCTTTCGTTGTTGGGTCTCGTTATTCTTGGCGAGGTTCACATCATTTGGTATCAGAGCTTTGTTTCTAGTTCAGGTTTGCCTATCCTTTAAATTTTTCGTTCCTTTGTTTCTTTTTTTTAGCCGTTCACATCCTTTGCCTACCTTTCAAATTTCGTTTCTTTGTTTCCTTTCAAATTCGGTTCACATCACCTAACTCTTCTTAGCCGAAATTTCTTTACCTCTTTTATTCCAACGTTGGTTATTCTAGTTCATGTCTAAAAGTGTGTTCTTATTTGATATCCAAGCTATTTCGAGATCTGATGATATTCTCAAAAGATAGTTGCTGATCATCAAAGAAAAGAAAAGAAAAAAAAAAAAAAAAAAAAAAAAAAAAGAGTAAAAGTCCGACAAAAATTTTTTTCGTTTGTTTCCATATATTGAGGTTCCTGTTAGTCTGAAAATCACCTACCCCAAGCAAGTATTTTTTTTTTCTCGTGACAAATTTTTATTGTTGTGCTTCCAAAATTCCGAATTGCCATATTCCTTTATTCTTCTTTCTGAAAATTTTATCTTCTTGCTATTCCTGAAATTCCTTGATGAGTTCTTGGTGAATTGTTGCTGGAAATCTTTGAGTTGTTTGTTTAGTTTCAAAAGAACCGCAAGAGAATTACCGAGTGGAAAAAGGCAAGAGTGGTGAGAACATTAGAGGGTAAAAGCCGTGTATTTTTTGAGTGAAACACGAGTGAAGAGTGATCCACATCCTTGAGTGTAAACACGTAAGGGAGAGAATTGTGAGGTCCTTTTATTTTTTTTTCTAACTTTGTTTTGCAGCAACCATGTCTCACAACAGTGGTAAGAGCGTGTCCGACGATGCTACGACACTAGCTGATCCGAAGGTGTTTATGGAGGCCATGGTGAGTGAGATGAGGCGTATGATGAAGTTTGAAATGGAGCAAGTTCACGAACGGATAGATCGGATGGAGAATTCACTTGAGAAGCAACCCCAAAACGGCCCCAATTTCCGTAGACGGGAAAGAGTTCCACGGAGGGAGGCGAGGGTGGAGGATGAAGAGCCTTATGGATCTGGTTTTGAGGAAGAAGAGGATCGGGATTCTATTGTTGGCTATAGGCGACATGGAGGGGAGTTAGAGAAGCTAGGAATCGGGAAGATAACAACTTGGGTGGTATTAAGATGAAGATTCCGTCCTTTCAAGGTAGATCTGATCCTGAAGCATATCTTGAGTGGGAGAAGAAGATGGAGTTCGTGTTTGATTGTTACAACTACTCCGAGATAAAGAAGGTAAAATTAGCCGTGATTGAATTTTCTGACTATGCTATAACTTGGTGGGATCAGCTTGTGATAAATAGGAGGCGGAATAGAGAACGACCGATAGACACATGGGAGGAGATGAAAGTAGTGATGAGAAGCGGTTCGTTCCAAGCTACTACTACCGAGAGTTGTACAAAAAGCTACAAGGTCTTCGACAAGGGAGCCGAAGCGTAGAAGATTACTATAAGGAGATGGAGATTGCCATGATCCGTGCAAATGTTGAGGAGGATCGAGAGGCTACAATGGCTAGATTTCTACTTGGGTTAAACAGGGAGATCCACGACAAGGTAGAGATGCAACATTATGTGGAGATGGAAGATATGGTGCATATGGCTATCAAAGTGGAGCAACAACTCAAGAGAGGGAGTGGGACACGTTCAGGCCATAGCTCCAGTTCTACTTCTTGGAAACCGAGTCATACCAAGCCATTGGACAAATCACAAACGTCCAAACCCGAGCCCAAGCCCGTGACCACCAGCCACGTTCCTCAAGGTAAAACCGAAGCTTCTACCTCTAGGAATCGTGATATTAAATGTTTTAAATGTCAGGGTAGGGGCCACATAGCAAGTCAATGCCCAAATAGGCAAGTCATGGTATTACGAGACAATGGAGAAATTGTGACCGACGATGAGGATTCCGACACCGACGAAATGCCGCCATTGGAGGATGTTGTCGAGGAGGAATATTTAGCCCCTGGTGCACTGACATTGGTGGCGAGGAGAGCTTTGAGCTTGCAAGCAAAAGGAGATGATGAAGTACAGCGGGAGAACATCTTTCACACTAGGTGCTACGTTAAAGACAAGGTATGTAGTGTCATTATTGATGGTGGTAGTTGTACTAATGTTGCAAGCACAATTATGGTGGAAAAATTGGGATTGCCCATGTTGAAACACCCTAGGCCGTACAAGTTGCAATGGCTGAATGATAGTGGAGAGATAAGGGTGAACAAGCAAGTGTTAGTTGCTTTCGAATCGGTAAGTACGAAGATGAAGTGTTGTGTGATGTAGTACCGATGCAAGCGGGACACTTATTGCTAGGGCGTCCGTGGCAGTTCGATAGACATGTGAAGCATGATGGCTTTACGAACAAGTACTCTTTTGTACTTAATCAACGCCAATCACTCTTGTACCATTGACACCGCAGCAAGTATATGAGGATCAAGTGAGATTGAGAGTGACAAAAGAAAGAGAGTGAGCAAAAGAAAAAGAGTGAAAATCAGAGAGAGAGAGAAAAATGAGAAAGAGAAAAAATCAAGGTTCGGCCATTGAGAGAAGAGAAAACAAAAGAATTTCTATGCAAAAGTGAGTGAGATCAAGCGAGCGATGCTTTCAAATCAGCCGATGATTGTACTTTTGTACAAAGAGGCATTTTTAAACACTAACGAACTTGACCTTGCTTTGCCTAGTTCTATTGTTTCTCTTTTGCAGGAATATGAGGATGTCTTCCCGAGGAAACACCACATGGGTTACCTCCAATCCGAGGGATTGAACATCAAATCGATTTTGTTCCCGGTGCAACAATTCCAAACCGACCAGCTTATAGGAGCAATCCCGAGGAGACAAAGGAGCTTCAACGGCAAGTAAGTGAGTTGTTGGAGAAAGGGCACGTGAAGGAGAGCATGAGCCCATGTGCGGTCCCGGTTTTACTTGTACCTAAGAAGGATGGGACGTGGAGAATGTGCGTTGATTGCCGAGCCATCAACAACATAACGGTAAAGTATCGTCATCCTATTCCTCGCTTAGATGATATGTTAGATGAGCTGCATGGTTCTTGCATATTTTCTAAAATTGATTTAAAGAGTGGTTATCATCAAATTAGGATAAAAGAAGGAGATGAGTGGAAAACCGCCTTTAAAACAAAATATGGTTTGTATGAATGGTTAGTTATGCCTTTTGGTTTGACTAATGCTCCGAGCACCTTTATGAGACTTATGAACCATGTTTTGCGTGCATTTATAGGTAGATTTGTTGTTGTTTACTTTGATGATATACTCATTTATAGCAAAAACGTGGACGATCATGTAGTACATTTGAAATCTGTTTTAGATGTGCTTAGGAAAGAAAAGTTGTTTGCTAATCTGAAGAAGTGTACTTTTTACACCGATAAGCTTGTATTTTTGGGATTTGTTGTTAGTGCCAAGGTATACAGGTTGATGAAGAGAAGGTACGTGCAATCAAAGAGTGGCCGAGTCCCACGAGTGTAGGTAATGTTCGTAGTTTTCACGGACTTGCTAGTTTTTACCGGCGCTTCGTGAAGGACTTTAGTAGCATAGCCGCACCACTTACCGAAGTGATCAAGAAGAACGTTGGATTTCGATGGGGAGACGAGCAAGAGAAGGCGTTTCAATTACTTAAAGAGAAGCTGACCAATGCTCCTTTATTGTCTTTACCTAACTTTTCCAAAACGTTTGAAATTGAATGTGATGCTTCAGGTATTGGCATTGGCGCAGTACTTATGCAAGAAGGACGACCACTTGCTTATTTCAGCGAGAAATTAAGCGGGGCAGCCTTAAACTACCCAACTTATGATAAGGAGTTGTATGCATTGGTTCGGGCTTTAGAGACGTGGCAGCACTACCTATGGCCTAAGGAGTTCGTGATTCACACCGATCATGAGTCCTTGAAACACTTGAAGGGCCAACACAAGCTAAACAAAAGGCATGCGCGTTGGGTGGAATTCATTGAGACGTTTCCATACGTCATTCGGTATAAGCAAGGTAAGGAGAATGTGGTCGCCGATGCACTTTCTCGCAGGTATGCATTACTTTCCACACTTGATGCAAAATTGCTTGGTTTTGAGCATATTAAAACTTATACGCTGATGACCGAATTTTGTGAGGAATATAGGGCTTGTGAGAAAACCTCATGTGGTAAGTTCTTTAGGCTTGATGGATTCTTATTTCGAGAGAATAAGTTATGCGTGCCTAATTGTTCATTGAGGGAGTTATTAGTGCAAGAATCACATGGTGGAGGATTAATGGGACATTTTGGAGTTGCCAAAACTTTAGCTATTTTGCAGGAACACTTCTATTGGCCTCACATGAAACGAGATGTTGAAAGAATTTGTGGTAGATGTGTCACATGTAGGCAAGCTAAATCCAAAGTGCAGCCCAACGGTTTGTATACTCCTTTACCCATTCCTAGTGAGCCTTGGATTGATATTTCAATGGATTTTGTGTTAGGATTGCCTAGGACTAAACGTGGAAGAGATTCAATTTTTGTGGTTGTGGATAGATTTTCTAAGATGGCACATTTTATTCCATGTCACAAAACGGATGATGCCTCGCATGTTGCTGACTTGTTCTTTAGAGAGATTGTGAGATTACATGGCATGCCTAGGCCGGATAGAGTTTCGTTCTTGAGCTATTTTTGGAAGACTTTGTGGTGTAAGCTAGGTACTAAGTTATTGTTTTCCACTACTTGTCATCCACAAACTGATGGTCAAACTGAAGTTGTCAATAGGACTTTGTCTACTTTATTGAGGGCGATCATTAGAAAGAATATCAAAACATGGGAAGAGTGTTTACCACATGTTGAGTTTGCTTATAATAGAGCTGTTCATTCTGCTACTAAATTTTCGCCATTTGAAATTGTGTATGGGTTTAATCCTTTAACTCCATTGGATTTATCTCCTTTGCCTTTGACTGAGCATGTTAATTTAGATGGCAAAAAGAAAGCTGACTTTGTGAAGCAGATTCATGAGAAAGCAAGACTCAACATTGAGCGACGAACGGAGCAGTATGCAAAACAAGCCAACAAGGGACGTCACAAGATGTTTTTGAACCCGGAGATTGGGTTTGGCTGCATATGAGAAAAGAAAGATTCCCGGCGAAAAGACGTTCCAAATTGCTCCCAAGAGGGGATGGTCCTTTCCAAGTCCTCGAGCGCATCAATGACAACGCTTACAAGCTAGATTTACCTGGTGAGTACAATGTAAGTGCCACTTTTAATGTTACTGATTTGAGTCCTTTTGATGTAGGTGATGATTTGAGGGCAAATCCTTTTCAAGAGGAGGGGAATGATGGAATCAAGGCACCGTTTCGAAGGATCTCGTTCAAGTACCAATTGGGCCGGTTACGAGAGCACGAGCAAAGAAGTTTAAAGATGTACTCAACGGACTTATTCAAGAGTTATGGGCTCAAGCAAATTCATGGAGGCCCATTGAACATGATCCACGTGAACAACAAAGATTGTCAACATGATTCAAGTTCTAGAAGGATCCGGTTAAGGCTAAGCTCAAATTGGCAAGAAATATTCTAGAAGACTCAATTAGGCGCCACTTTAAGGAGGTCCAATTAGGCGCCTAATTCTTCCTTTTTGGTTCGGATTCATTTTTAGGCGCCATTTTGTTTCCTTTCTTGGCTCTTGTAGGCGCCAACTTTTATTGCCTTTTTAGTGTGTTTTGTTTTAGGCGTGTTAGGCTTTATTTCCTTGTTAGTTCTCTTTTAATTAGGTTATCCCTTAATTAGGGGTTATTTTCCTTGTAATTAGACCTTAAATAGGAGCCTTGCTTTGTAATTCGCAGACATTGATTAATCAAAATTGTGAGGATTTATTCTCTTTGGTTCTTTGAAGAACTACTCGAACTTATCGGGATTTCCCGTGGCGTTCAACTTGACTTATCAAACGGAATTTCCATCACCGTTTGTGGCGTCTTCCTTATACCGAGGTTCTTGTTTTCATAAACAACGGGTCGAGGTCTTCCATTCGAATCAGTCCTAGAACGATCTTGGGTTCCCTTTCGTTGTTGGGTCTCGTTATTCTTGGTGAGATTCACATCATCCTTATACCAAGTTTCTTGTTTATGATAAACAACGAGTCGAGGTCTTCCATTCAAAGCTGTCCTAGAACGATCTTAGGTTCCTTTCGTTGTTGGGTCTCTTTATTCTTGACGAGGTTCACATCACAGTTTAGTCAACTTTGTAGTTTTTGTCCCCTGGTTTTATGGTATTTCGTGTTTGGCTTCCATATCTAGCATCTCTAGCCAGGGAATTCACATGCTCAGTAAATGCGACATGAGGAAACATCCAACCCAGAATTATTATATTTTTGGGGTAACTCCAACCCAGAATTATATTTTTTTTGGGTAAGTCGAACCCCGATTCCCGAATTCAAAGCACGCTTGAAGTGGATTGGGGGAGCATGATAATTGAGGCTCTATGCCTAAACTGGGTATCATTTAGTCATAGGCATGCGTGTCGAAGATCTAATCTTAGCATCCTATCTAGAACGTCGGCTCCTGGCCATCCAATCCACCCACTTTCGAGGGGCAGCTTTCATGTTATCTTAAATCTCCCCCTATTTCGCGTTTTATCTCTTTGTAAGATACAGTGTATATCTCGCCGCAGATCCACGCCAATGTCCAAATTATGTACTAAATCCATGTGTCTTCGGTAATTCAATTTTAATCCCCTCATTTTTAACTTTCTGAAATTTTGTGCCCTACTTCAACCCAACCATCTGTAAAATATTCTTTGCAATTTATCCGTGTTCGAGCAACTCAAAATTTTCATGAACTTTTGTAAACAAGAAGCGAGAAGTTATAAATAGAAAGATTAGAGTTTTCTATTACGAAATAGTTAAGATATAGACACAAAAAATAAGAAAAAGAATATTTAATTCGGATCAGTTTATATTATCTTTTGCAAGAAACCAGTATCATCATTTCTTCTTTTGAGTATAATGGTTTACTATATTTATATAGTTTTTAAAGCAGCAGTCATTTCACGTTCAATAAATGCAAACCTCTTTCAGTTAAGCTGTCCTTTTCTGTGCAATCCCAAAATGTGAAGTTTCTTGATTTACTGTAAATATTTAGAAATATATCAAAGATTGTCTGTTGGGTAATCCACTTCAACCACCTCAAGTCCTCCACCTTTATACTTTATTTTTATGGGTTGTTTTTCCAGTTGGGGTTTGGACATTGACAAAGAAAATTTTTTCCAGTACCTGCCTGTGTTCAGCTGGGTATTCTGGCTCAGTGACTGTCCAACCATTTTGCATTTTTAAAGTTATTTTAGCCATTTTATAAACAGACCACGATCATCCACAATATTTTTCCTTGCACACTTTGAATATAATTTTAAGTCAACGACTTTTTCCTCCTTAAGTTTTACACCTTTTAAAAAAATACTCCTTAAATTTTTATTTTATCAATTTCAGTCCTTAGTTTATTTTTGTTTATTAATTTAGTCCTCTGTCTAGTTCTGATAGTAAAATGTTCATAATGGCCATACACGTCACACCCAATCAGATAATGACACACGTACCAAAATTTATTAAAAAATATTTTATTGCGCTACATTAGTAAAATACAAATATTACAAAAAAATTAATAACTATTTTTTTTTAAAAAAACATAAAATTAATGTAAAGTAAAAAAAAAAAAAAAAAATAAACAAGGGAGTCGGGAGCCACCTCGCTCACCAAGAGAGGGCTCCCCTTCGCACGGTGGCTCTCGGCCACCCCTTCTTCAGGGAGCTGCGAGGTGGCTCGCAACCACCTCGACGACGGAGAGATCTGGGCTCCCGTTCATAGGGGGTTGGCTCCCTTCTACTGCGAAGAGGTGGTCACCATTGCGAGGGGAGCTAGGCTCCTTGTCGCTAGGGTGGCCGTAGACCACCCCGCGGCTCCCAGGAGAAGAGGTGGTCGGGAGCCCTCGCTTGGCGAGCGGGGGTGGCTCTCGACTCCCATGTTTGGGTTATATATATATAAATTAATTAATTTTTTGTAATATTTTTATTTTATTGATGTGGCACAATAAAATTGATCTAGTATTTTTGAATAAATTTTGGTACATGTGTTATTATCTTGTTGAGTGTGACGTGGATGTCCGTTAAGTATTGACATTTTACTAATGGAAGGTAGACGGAAAAACCAAATTGATAAATAAAAATAAATTAGTGATAAAATTAATCAAAACGAAAACTTGAGAACGATGTTTTAAAAGAGTATAAAATTCAGGGATGAAAAAAGTCATGAACCCTATAATTTTATAGCGGATCCTGATCCAGGCAAGACAGTGGTTTTTTTAAAAAAAAAAAAACAATTTTTCATATGTCATCTTGACTTGCAACCACCACATTTATTGGTTTTTAGTTCGCTAAGCACCAAAATAACATGTTACAAATTTTCCCCACACGTAATGTGAATATAATTTGATAGCGGATCCTGTAGGGCTTCTCTTTTTGAAACCATTTTTTCGCTAAGCACCAAAATAAGATGTTTAATTTGACAATCGGCCGTACGTTGAGACTATTGGAAAAATGTTCTGTCAATTGGTTGACTGGCTTTCGTATTATTTTTTGATTTTACCCTTTTATCCCCTCGGGAATGCAATATCGATTAATGAGACAAAAGTTTAGTCAAATTTCGCAGGCCAAGAGTGTGACGTGGGTTAGTGGTTGAGACAGCCACTTTCAAAAAAAAAAAAACCAACAGGGGTTTGTTGGAAAAAGTATGGCACTGGAATTGAGTGGCTTTATAACAAGAAAATAAAATCTTTTTCCAACTTTCCAATAATCCAACAATTTTGGGGACCAAAATGTCATAAGAAGACAAAAGGTTTGCATTTTGTATTGATGGGACAAGAAAATCCGCCCCAGGAAACGCAGGAGGGTTCTGTAGGGAGGAATAAGCTTGTAAAGGAAGAATATAGTGAATGGAGCTTTTCTGTATAGTCAGCCTCCAATGCTTCAAGTTAGAAAATGTATGGACCTGTAAGTAAGAAGCAAAAAAATATCTCTAGCACCACTACTCAGTGGATCCCATTACATACCGTAGGGTTTATACCTTGGTCGTCCTGTGAAGTGTGGAAGGGACGATGCCCTATGTCCCTTTCCTATATCAGTCACAGCTTCCTTTCTGCTGTCTTAAAATGTGGGAAGAGATTTAAGGTACATATATTGGTAAGAATTCTCAGTTCAAGATCTAAAAAACTAATAAAAGAGACGGGAGTAGAAGATTTGGGAATAGAGAAGAAGAAGAGATTATATTGGGTATTTTATTGGAAACTTTAGGTTTGCGTTTAATAATATAAATTGCATTTATGAGGGCACGCGAGCATGTATTTATAATGACATTTCTGCTGTTACATATCGATTTAGCTAACTTAAATGTATTAATGTTAATAGATTATTAATATTGATAATAATATTAATAGACTATTATCTTTGAATTCTACTATATACAATATCAATAAATTTGTGAAGAAATTGATGTTTAATATAAATAATTAAACAATAGTGTTGAGCATTATAGTTTTGATTATTGTGTTATCGGACAGAAATAATTGAGCTACAAAAATGTTTACTGAAAATATGTCCAACAGTGCAAGACCAAATAGTTGGGCCTATAAGGGCGTGCCGGATAGTTGGGCGCAATAGAATAAGCCCAGGCTTTTAGGTCAGTGGCAGATTGGGCTCGGACTTTTCTTAGAACTCTTATCAACCAAACCCGGATCATATCAGACGGGCCCATTGCGAGCTCTAAACCCATCGCAGAAACCCTATTTCTCCCCCGCATTCAGTTGTCTTTTTTAGTTAATAGTTCCAGCTTCATTGCTTCTGCAAAGACAGGGGGGTGACAGAAACAGAGAGACCGGTAGAGGAAGAAAATGGTCTCGGGGTCGGGGATCTGCGCCAAGAGGGTGGTGGTGGACGCAAGGCACCATATGCTGGGGCGTTTGGCGTCGATCGTGGCTAAGGAGCTGCTGAATGGGCAGAAAGTGGTGGTGGTGAGGTGCGAGGAGATATGCATGTCCGGAGGACTTGTCCGACAGAAGATGAAGTACCTGAGGTTCCTCCGCAAGCGCATGAACACCAAGCCCTCCCACGGCCCTATCCACTTCCGCGCCCCTGCCAAGATATTCTGGCGTACCGTCCGCGGGTCAGTCCCCCCGCTCACTTACTCACTTATTCCTTTCTTTTCGCTGAGCCCTTCCTGTTTGGTTGCCGGGAAATGTATGTTTGAGAGAGAGAGGAAGTGTAGTGGATATTTCTGATTCGTTTTAAGAAAAATGTGTTGTTTATTTTGTTATTTTTGTGCAGGATGATTCCGCATAAAACGAAGCGTGGGGCAGCGGCGCTTGCTCGGTTGAAGGCTTTTGAGGGCATTCCTCCACCGTATGATAAAATCAAGAGGATGGTTATCCCTGACGCTTTAAAGTTAGTTCTCCTGTATAATATTTGGATTGATTTTTATTTTGGGGCATGTTCGTTTCCTACAAATTTTTAGGATTGGCATCCTACATTTTACATTTACAATCTCAACATCATAAAAACACGCATTCCAATACAATTCAACGTGGGTTTTTTTACAAACATCAATACAATTCAACAACTTCTGCAATAATAAAACTCTAAAATCACTTAAATATTCACAATTCTATTAGAATCCTAATTTTACTCCAAACGAACATCCCCCAAGGTATTTTGGTGGGCTGGTTAGTGTCTGTTTCGTAGGGGCGTATTTGTAATGTTTGGTTTGTGATGGATGTGTAGGGTGTTGAGGCTTCAGAAGGGACACAAGTACTGCTTGCTGGGCCGCCTCTCATCAGAAGTTGGATGGAACCATTATGATACAATAAGGGTAGGCTGTCAGCTTCTCTGCTTTTCAATTAATACGCTTTACCTTAGTCTATGTGGTTAAAGTGTACGCATGCATTCTCTGATTAGACAAATTGATATTCCAATAGGCTTTACATTTGTGATGTTCGTTTAGTGCCAGAGAAGTCTCTAAGCTAACAACCATATGCTGGCATTTTAATTTCTATTGTTATTGTTTATGACGTGGACTCTTCATGGCATGATTCGCATGAAGATACGAAAGGTTAAGATTCGCGGGTTTTCTGTATTGGTCCCGCTGAGTTGTCTAATTGGTTATTAGGACCATGGAATTGAGTCATTTTGCTACTGTATCTGTTGCCTCTGGACTTAAAATTTTGCACTTGGGTGGTTATTGTCTTCTTGCTTCCCTTTTCCCAGCAAGTTCCAATCACCAGTTGTCTGAGCATTAGTCCTATGTGCTTTGCATGTTATACCCCGTCTGTCTTCTTTTCTGCCCCTATTATTGTCTTCTCCCGAGGTGTGGTTAATTTATTTCCGTGGATCTCAGATGTTGAGCCCATGGCCTTCAATTTTCAAATGTCCATAATTGTTGCTTGGATAGTATGTCAACTATTGTTAAAAAGTCATTTTCAAAACATTAACCCCTGATTACTGAAGGGAAAAATTTAGATAACAGGAGCGGGATTAGAAATCCTTTGGCTATTTGTTTCTTAAGTTAATTAGTGTTAATAAAAAGCTTATGCAGGCTTGCAATTTTTAGTTTTCTAACTAACAATTTTTTTTTTTTGATAAGTAGTTTTCTAACTAACAATTTGTGAGGGGAAGAAGTTATCTGACTGGTTTTTTTTTTTTCTCTCAGGAGCTGGAGGAGAAGAGAAAAGAGAGGTCTCAGCTTGGGTATGAAAGGAAGAAGCAGCTGAACAAACTTATAATAAAGGCCGAAAATGCTGCCGAGGAGAAGCTTGGCTCCCAGTTAGACGTCCTTGCTCCGGTTAAGTACTGAATTTTATAGAGTAGGTAGTTGAATACAGTTTTGTCCGAGGATTATTTCGCAATTTTGTCGTTTGGTTGAGATGGTTATAATATTTTTATAAATTATGAATCACTAGCCAGTTTCTCTTGGTTGGTTTGTAGAACTTTTCTTTGTCATTTTGATGTACTCTATTGTTGTTGAATTGATTGCTCATGTGTGCTTCCTTCCACATGCCCTGAGTTATGTGGGCCATTTTGTGCTCCATACTCTTCTGTGGTTGATGATGAATGCAAGCTGCTTAAAAGGCTGTGTGATCGTTTCGTAGGGCAGTGCCCATGGACAAGTGACGAGGAGGATGTCGATTGCTGAATTTGTCAGTTATGTGCGGTTCCGAACCTCTGGTTGCCGAGGACAAATATGTGTTGTACTTGTGAATCAAAAGCTTGAATTAATAGGACCGCTATGAGTTGGGTTTAAGTCACAGAGGGTGCTCGAGTTAATTGTCAAGAGAAAAATAAAAGCAAACAGAAACGAAAGAACCTCAGAGAGCAAAGTGATGCATCTGTAAAGATTTTTTGTATTTTCAGGTCCCTCAATGTACTCGGAACTTTATATTTTTTTGTAGATTTTAAGTGGCGAGGAAGTCCAATTCATTGCGTGTGGGAGATCCTCGCCAACTTATAAGATTAGGTTATGTGTGAGATTCGTTAAGGATTTATGAAATTCCCGAGAGTGTAATTCATTGTTTGTTGAAAGGAAAAAGAAAAATAATGCGACCCGTTCTCCAGACGGATCAGCTCTTCTTCTACGTTACAACTCAGGCACAAACATATTATAGAGCCGAATTGGTTATGATTGTAAGGGAGAACGCATTCGACATTTGAGGAGAACAATTTTAAAAGAAACACAAGATTTTTGCTATCAACTACAATTGAAAAATATTTCCCCAGAAAATTTGTTTCTCTCCATCTTGAGGCTTGCCCGTATATCAGATTGGCTATAGAGACCAAAACGTCAAGTTGAATTAGCCTGGTCGCATAGTAGCATGCTTTTTTTCTTTTTTGAACGAATCAAAACTATTTTCCATGGCTAAGAACAACGGCACAGCCGCACAGAACCAAGTAACTGAAATATGATGTGGAAAACGAAAACGTCGACAGCAGGGTTCGAACCTGCGCGGGCGTAGCCCAACAGATTTCAAGTCTGTCTCCTTAACCACTCGGACATATCGACTGCTTTTGATTTCGGAGACTAATACTTTTTATTTTATTGTTATCTTTTGGGTTCCTTTCGCAAAGCGTCTGAATTTTGAAAGTGACAATGCCTTAAATTATCGATATGACGGCTCCCTTGATGCCTTTTAATGCATGAAAATGTCGGCGGAACGTAGTTTTCAACATGTTTTAATTTTTTTTTTATAAGCATCTCAACATGTTTTTATGTGGATAAGAAAAATTAAATAGATATTAAGAAAATGAGAAATAATATAACCAGTTTCTAAATAATCGTGTCAGATTATCTTCTCATGAAGAGTTGGACCGAGATTTGTCCTTATTTGATCTGTCTCGTAAGGCTGACTAATGGTGTAA
Organism: Morella rubra; assembly: GCA_003952965.2. Lineage (NCBI taxonomy): Eukaryota > Viridiplantae > Streptophyta > Magnoliopsida > Fagales > Myricaceae > Morella > Morella rubra. The sequence goes on along the minus strand of RXIC02000173.1, from coordinate 1,440 downwards.
ACGGTGCCCGTCTGGCTAAAACCGGCACTGCCACTAGTATGGCTGGTGTTCATTTTTTTGACACCGACATTGGCAGACACCATAATCAAACTTAAAATGCAAAAAATCACAAACCAGACTAACATTCGAGTCAAGAGTGGACTTTGAAATAATCAAAACATAAAATACAAAAAAATCACAAACTAAACTGAAGTGTTGAAATTGATCTTACCAAAATATAAAACGAGCAATAATTAAAATCCTTGCACCAAACTAGCATTCAGGACTTTGAAATAATCAAAAATAAAATACAAAAACATCACAAACTGGTGATTCTGGGTGGGGGAAGGCGACAACGATGAAGGAGAGTGGAGATAGTGTTGAGAGAGAGAGAGTAGAGATAGAGAGAGGGGGCGTTGGGGGTAGGGAAAGAGGTAGAGACAATAGGGATTTGAAGCTCCTAATCCCTAAAAATGATGTTGCCACGAGAACGATAACATTTATTTTTTAAAATTTAAAAACGGTGACGGTTTAAGGCCGGAAATCTCGGTAATTAATCGTCACTATTAATATCATCAATAATTTTCAAAAATCACTATCGATGCTAGGAATCGCCGGTTTGACAGTTCTCAACACCGACGGAATAAATGATCAACCCTACTCTCTTGTTAGAATAAATCCTATTGATCAATCGGCAGATTGATCTCTTTGTCTTGGACTTACAATCACCTATTTTAAATTCACTAGTAGTGAGCGTACAATAAGAGAGGTGAAGCTAGAAACTATTTATGAGCAACTTTCTCTAATTTTTAGAAAATACATTAAATTCAAATGGTATCCAGATAAATGACTGAAATTAAATCTTATCACATCCAACGATATTAAGGCGTGTCGCGTCAATTAATGAGGACAAGGTGAGACTCTCCTTATTGATTGACTTAGAAAAGGCCAGCTACAAGATTGGATGAAATTTTAATTCCACACGACTATAAGAATTCCTACATTTGCATGGAATCTAGACACTATTTGTTAACTTCCTGGGACTCGGATATGATCATCAGAAAAAGTTTTATGTTCTCACATTTAATCACGACATAAATCAATTAAATATTCGTACCTTATATCTCACGTAAAGGAAAATCTTAATGCTCCATCATTTGTGCCCTCTCTCCACCATCTTCCCATTCAAGGAAAACAAAACAGTTTCTTACACCACTGGCTACACTATCATTGTTTGTTGTTAATTATTGCATTCTCACATGTGGGGTTATGTAAATAAACCACACAATTTTGCTTCACAAGGACAATGATACCGCCCAGTACACTTGGTGCCAGGACTTTTGCCCTGTAGAAAAATATCGGAAAGAAAATGGTAAAAGGGATAAATGCTTTTTCCACTCCTAAATTTTGAAGGGTCTACTACATGGCACTTCATATTTTAAATTTTGAAACATTTTACCT
>RXIC02000172.1:0-82049 GCA_003952965.2 Morella rubra | reverse complement strand
CATGGACCAAAGATGAATTACATGCGATCTACTGTTTTCTTATATACGAAAATTTACCCACTCGGGAGGGAGTCCTGCTTTTAAGGTGGTTTTTATCACGTAAAAAAAAAAAGAACAAATCAAATCCGAATATGTTATCTTGCCTATGAGGAACTGTGAATTCCCCAATATCACCAAGGGGATTTTCTAAGTCAAAGCCGAACTATGCGTGACTCAAGAATTAGGTTTAGGGTAGAGCTGCCATGAAACCCATGTACTCCAACCACTATGTTTCCAATCTAACATCCACAGTCTCTCCTTCTCCTATAAAACCCAATTGTTCTCAACTCTGGATCTTCAATATATTTCAATCTTCAGGTTCTTGATCTTTCGATATATGGCTTCCAGACTCAACCTTCTCCCCCTTCTCTTTCTTGGTCCTTTGTTTCTTAGCAACTTGCACCTATGTTGGGCATCTCGGCTCTTGTTGAACCTAAAGGAGCCAATGCAGACAGAAATGGCCAGAGCGTATTCATCCCCACTATTTCGAACCACCTCCAGGTCGGCAACTGCAACTTCCCTCGAAACCATGCAGAGTACTGTTTCAAGCCCCATGCCGCAACCGCAGCCATCCTTGCGAGAATCCATGTTTCTTCCAGACCCCATCACTAACATCGGTCCACTGTTTCCATTTCCTGGCCTGCCCACCATTATCCCTAAGTTTCCCCCAATACCCACTTTCCCCTTTATACCAATCGTGCCTTCCAAACCTTCAGTTCCGTTTCCTCTGGGATTTGAGAATTCAGATTCCTCACGAGACTGATGAAGGAAAAGGGACTCCGTGAAGCCTACGTAACTATGTTGCATGTACCATTTCATCGCTTAGGATGCATATGGAATATATTCAGTAGAATCATGCAACGCAGTATTGGTACTTAGAGAAAAGAAAAGAGAATCTTAATGTCATTGTATTGTTAACCCAAAATCTCTCACTAGCTTGCATGGCACAAGCTAGCTAGGCGAGAGAATTGTAGTTGATTTCCTTTGATATATTGAAAGTTAATAAAGCTAATATCATCGTTAATCCTTCGTATATTGAAATGAGTGTCATCTCACAGAAGTTTAAGCAGTGATCCAAAAGGTAAACTGGTCCAAACACCCGGTTAGAACAAAAAGAAAAAAAAAAAAAGAAGAAGAAGAAAAAAGAAAAAAAAAAAAGAAAGAGCAATGATCCATAATAAATGCTAGCTGGGTTTATATAGTTGCATGTGTCTAAACGTGTCCAACTAATGATGTTTGGACCGACCATTTTAACTTCATCCCACAGCTGCACGCAGTACAGCAATTTCAGATAATAATAATAATAAATAAATAAAAACATGCCCTAGTATGGCAGTGCTCCATTCAGAAAGTAATTTTTTGGTCTACTCTCCGCAAAGATGATGTTTGGAATTTCTGGATCCTAATATTCTATGAATGTCTCTGTACTTGCAGAAGATGCTTTCAACATTTACATTATAATGAATGAAAAAATTGGTGAACACATCAAGACAGTCACGAGAAGCAAAAAGTAAGAAGAAAGAATTATCAATCACAAGAAAACAAGAAAGAAAACCACTCTAGCCCTCAGCCATTAGTAAGGTTAGATGAGATTTTAACGATAACCGATAGAGGAATATTGACAATATGACCTTGATTTCCAAAAAGCCCGATTCTCCCAAAGCTGGCAACAGAGCTGTTCATAGTCGCATTGAGGTATACGCTCAAGACCTGAGTCTCCCCGCTGGTGATTGAAAAGCGCAACGGAACCACTTTCACAGACACGCCGAATGGAGCACTCCAACCCACACTGTAAGTCTCATTGCCAGCAATGTTGATGACTGATCTTTGTATTGTTTTTGACTTGTTCAGTTTTGCTATCGTGATTGAAGGCAAGTTCAGGTCAGCACCACTGATGGTAGAATTATAAACCCAACAGTTTTGGCCAGTGTAATTCAAAACCACAGGAGCAGATCCATTGATGCCACAGAGAAACAGCATATAGTCATCATAACCTGCAGCAAGAAAACATGCATGGGGATTAGTTTGCAGGGAACAAACATCATATAACATGGTCTGTGCCAGTTGGTACTTATTGAATTGCGGAAGGAAAAAACAATGATGTTTTGATAAGTAAGCCAATCTCATTAGAAAAGCAAAAGCAGTACAAGGGACTATACTGAAGACGATTAGTCTAAACAAGCAACAAAACTAAGGAAATCATGAAAATCAACAAAAGGCACCCTAACACCGCATTAGCCCAACAAAAATGATAAAGTAACAAAAATCCTTGCAACTTCTCCAAAGACAAAGAAACGACTTCAAAACATCTAAAATTCCGCTCCCTCCAAAGACACCACTAAATACACGGGGGAATCATTCTCCAAATAACCTTAGCGAACAGGTTAGAAAGACAAAAACAATTGCAACCCTCTTCTATTCTTCCTCTATTCAAATTTTAATTGAAATTCTTTTAACTTGTAGCAATTACTTTTTCATGCAAATTAATTTCATGTTTTTTTCTTACCAACTGATGCAGCAAACCACGTTATTGTATTCAGAGACTCGTATAAAAGTCATGAGTGCATTTGCACATCATAGAGGGAGACTACCAATTTTGAAAACAATAAAGCGAGATGTATGGCTGCAGACTTATTTTATATGAGTAACAACCTATGCAGAGCTAATTTGATTGATTTAGAATGGGGAATGCAAACTCTTTCCATTTGATCTTCTTCGGTGAATTTTATATGAGTAACAACCTATGCAGAGCTAATTTGATTGATTCAGAATGGGGAATGCAAACTCTTTCCATTTGATCTTCGTCGGTGAATTCTTTACATTGGCTATCCTAATTCTTCCCTAAGTTCTATCCTGGATGAAGCCACTAAGTTCTTGCGAATTTCCCTGCATGACTTGCATTAAAAAGTTTATCAGAATAGCTCCTCCATCTTTCTTTAATCTCTTTTTCCTTACACTAAAACCTTTCTACGATCACATCGAATATGCTAACAACAATTCCAGTCTCTAGTTTTCCTTTCCCCTAACTTAACAAGTTCACAAGCATCTTTTTCTCTTTCCTTTATTCCCTAGCTGCTATGAAGTTTATCACAAGCTTTAAATCTAACGACTCTTTTAACGGACGCAGGGTAAATTTTACAAGAAACATATTAAGTCCTCTAAGACAGACTCAGAGGATTGTTGATGTGTGACACAGACAAAAAGCACCAATAAGTAGTAATTTGTATCAATTTAAGACGCCAGAAGGTAATGAACAAGATATCTAAGAAAGAAACTGGAGAGGATTCAAAATTAAAGGTGGTTGATCTTACAGACAATGTCATAGATGGAACTCTTAAAAGGCTAGTTTACGCATCATAGAGACAAAAAGCACTGACACATAGCAGCCAAAAGGAAATGTGCAAGGAAGATAATAAAGAAACAGGATAGGATTCAAAGGAAAAGGTGTTTTCAGATACTGTTGTAGATAGACCTCAGGTGAAGGTGGATTTTTCTAGCCAACCACAGGACTTTGGATACCTCTATTTTTTCCTTAGGGTCACCACATGTGAAGAGCAAAAGTACTCTAGAAAACGTAGACCATCATCAGGGCATTCATTTGCATAACTGGTGTGATGGCAATTTCTCCAGTAACACCTGGACAATCCATTGTAATGATAATGCATTACATTATCATGTCTTTATTAATCGTATATACTAAAACTCATTAAAAAGATTCTTTCAAATTTGTTTATTTCATGTTTTATTAAAGACTAGAGCTACTCCTTAGAAGAGGAAAAAAAAAAGACTAGGACTATTCTTTTTTTTGCTGAATAAGACTAGGACTATTCAAATGAAGTCCCAATTGTAAAGTCAAAAAGCACTGAAAGCTTGGACCATATTCAAATCCAAGAGAAAAACTACACTTACAGTACCACAACCATAACAAGATTCCCATGACTTGTCTTTACTGAAACTTCTTTGTTTATATACAATATACACCGTAATCAGACTTACTTGTCTCTAAAATCAAACCCGGATTCAGTGAGGCAGTTGCATTGACAAAACCACTACCCATGTCAAAAAATGTTGCTGGAGACTGGTTCAGATCTGGGTTGGCATAGGCACGCTGAGCCATTATTGGTCCACCAGTCTTGTCACTTAGAGAAGCAGTAGTGGAAAGGGCAGATGCGATGGCTGAAGGACTGAAATTGGGGAACTTTTGTTTAAGAAGTGCTGCCAGCCCAGCAACATGAGGGGCAGCCATGCTTGTCCCAGACATCATTGCAAAGCTCTCACCTAAATTGTCAATACAGATTATTAGTTATTTGCTAACATGAGTTTAGTACGAATTGGAGAACTTTGAATTTTATGGAATAAAAAATACAGTAATTATTTAATCCTTTTTCTTCTTCTTCTTCCACCTTTGCTAGATATGTATTCAGTCACAATTGCACATTATGCTAGGTATCAGTACCTAGGAATTCGACCGAGTCAGTGCCATGAGAACTCCAAGCAGCCCATATGAAATTTCCAGGAGCAACCAAGTTTGGCTTCATTATCTCAGCATCATCAAGAAAATTGTCCTCTGGATCTGGTCCTCTAGCAGAGTAATACATAACCTTTGGAGCAGAACTACTGTAATTTGCCTTTAGTCCACCACAGATGCTTGCAACTGCTCCATATTTAATAATCCTATTTGTACGTTCATCTCTTTCCAACGAAGAATTGTAGTATTGGAGTAAGATCTGATAGACACATAATACGTATTAGTCGGCACTACAGACAGAAGAGAGAAAGACGTTGATCCCAATCATATATATGGCCAAATCCATGGCTCATATTCCACCAAAATTCATAAGTTTTGAGGATTAACAAACAGTATACACACGCACAAACACAACACACACAGACCCTATACCTTGGAATCATCTGGGGACGGGATTATGATGCCTGGCATTTTCAATGGAACTGGATTAAGTTGAAAACCAATTACAAAAGGATCCATGTAGAAGATAACGCCAACTGCACTGAGGTTTTTGGCTGTTTCTAAGGCCTGTTTGATAGTTGAGAGCCCAAGCACAAATCGTATTGAATAACTACAGATCAAGAGGTTCCCTTGGATGAGGTCCTGATTGAAGCTGCTTGAGTCCTGGCATTCACCCACATACAGATTACCAGCAACCGTTGTCTCATTGTTCAAAGCATGAATGGCAGATATCAGTGTATATGTGGTATCTGTTCCCGCTGAACAAAAAGAAAAATATCAGCTCATCTTTCAACTAATTAGGCCTATTCACCAACATAACCACGTTTCAAACACAGTGATCAAGAGGTTAGCCATACGTGCATTATGCAAGGCTCAGCAACCATTATGCAAGAATCAGCCAGATAGTGACATAACATAGGAGGTGAAGAAGGCACTGTATGTGTGAGAAAAAGCAGAAATGAGAACAGGTTGGATTCTCATAATCTAATGCAGGGCTAGTTTTACTAGTGATATTCAGTATATGGACAACATACACTGCATAGGCACTCCAATCCCCCATGGTCAAATTGGAGGGGCAGTTTAGGTTTCTCAGACATCTTGAGCACCCTTTCCCCTCCTCTCGTTGGAGCACGTACATTGTTAACTATTAATCCTCCTACAGGAAGACACCACGGTGACTCCAATTCACACGAATTTCTCAAGGAATTACAGCTCAAAGTACTCCCATCTTCTAAGAATTGGTCAGCAGCTTACAACTAGGAAAATATAAAATAAAACTGAAACTTATATATTGCCACTTTAGTAAGCAAATCTAAGCAGAAAATCTCAAAGTAATACAGGTCTTGTACTTGTGTAATTGAAATTTGACTATCTGGAAGTCACAAAACGATAGCCATGGGATTTAACAGTTGAAGTTCAGGTAATCCCAGTGTTCAAATCCTGCCTTCTTTTCGAATAGAGGACCTAGAGAATCCTTATTTTGGACAAAAATGGGCTACAACCAGGTTGCAGCCAGCCCCCTTCAACTCTTTCACGTGTGTTCAGGAGGAATAGAAGTTTAGCTAGCACTGAAACCCATAAAGATCATCATATTTGACATCCCTACACCAGGGAATAAAGCTACTATCTTGCAGAAGTGCTTGCTAACTCTTAATCACAGCAATCCATGTCAGAGGGCTGAATGATATATTCCTGACCTTCACTGTGCTTTCTTTTCTAGAAGTTCTGAATATAAAAATACTGATAATTTCAAGTTCTTGCATTTTGATTTTTGTGATAACTGAAACAATCTTAACAGCTCTTATCTTCTATGCTTTTTTAGTTTCAAACATAGCAAAATTGATGAGACGTGTCACACCCGCATTAGATCCCAATATTTTTTTACATGAGCTATTACCAAAAGATGAAGGGAAATGAACCAGTTAATTGAAAGACAAACTTACGCGCAAGCCCAACTCCAGCAATTGTTACATTGTTGCCAAGAATTATAGAGTTACTGTATACTCTGTCATGAGATGCAGCACCGACAGTAAAGATCCATGGACTGAAGGAAGACATGCTCTTAGGTGATGGTCCAGTATTGCCTGCTGCTTGCACTACAAAAATACCAGCCTTTACAGCTGATAGCAACGCCATGTCTATGGGATTGAAAAATGTTGCAATACCAGGAGGACGCCGATTTGGGGTGATCGACAAGCTTATAATGTCAACACCATCCTGAGCTGCCTGCAAATGCACAATTTCAAGATTACTGGCACAGCATTTAAGGATAGATGCATATAAGAGTTAGAGACTTTCCTATGCAACATGAATAGGTTGGTTGACACCCCAAACAGAAATGTAATCCAGTCATGCAACCAATAGTTAATAGTGACTGAAAAAATTAAAAGAATCCAGAAATTTCCCATAAGGCATTAATTGGACACTAAAGCAGGACACATAGAATGCAAACCAAAGCTTCCTGGTGAGAGTATCAGATACTAACATGCTTTGTTTGAAGCCTCCTAGCGATTAAACCATTGATGAAAGAAGATTATATGCAGCAAAGGACCGAAAATACCTACCTGGTCTATAGCAGCAACTACATCTGCAGCAAAGCCTCCAAAGCTCTTGTACAATGCCTTGTATACAGCAATACTGGAAAGTTTGGCATCTAGTCAATAAATAAACAAGTAGATGGAAACAGGAATGTTCACATTAAAGCGAAAAATTGATGCTTGCCGTTAGGAAACAAAACATAAATCTAAATGGCCATTTGTCTTTTCTTTTTTCTTTTTTGATAAATGAGCACTGTACTTTTTTTTTTTTTTTTTTTTTTTGCTTCTTTCAGTTCAATTGCTAACAGCTTCTGATCAAGCAACTTTGACAAGATTCTTGTTCAGGCTCAGGTGAAAAGTTGGGTTAGGGTGAATCTTTTATGGATGGGCTGCTCTCTCGTTCTTCACAGCAGCAAGGGCAGCCTACTTGGTTCGCCCTGTGTGGACTGTGGATGCTGCATGATTTTATGTGGGACTAATACACTTGGAAGCTAAAGATTCGTTCAGTTCTTCATTTAATTGTAGAGGATAGGCTTCTGTCTGAAACTATTCTAATGGAGCTTTACTGAGAGCGAGACCACAAGAGAAAGGATCTTTACTATATTGTCCACAGCATTTTTGGAGCATTCAAGTATCAATATTTTCCTCTTCCCAAAATGTTTTCTTGGTTTTCTTCTCTTCATTTCAAAATTACATATTTTATCTTTTTTAAAAATAAGAATCTAGGCATTCACCACTTCTTATTTTCAAGGTGGTGTATACACTTTCATTTCTTCTTAACTGAGATCCATTCTTAAAAGAGTACAACTCCATACAAACAAGGGTTTCTACATATGAGGTTATCATTTGGTGCTCTATAATGTCAGGGGTTTGAATCACTTCTTTCACACCCTCTCTAGCTCCAGGATTACAACAGGAGTATAAAGCAGGGTCCATGCACAAATATGTCCATCAGATGGTCTGGTTCCATCTACTTGGTGGATGGAACTATATTTGCTACAGATCAGGCTTTTGCTGATGTAATGCCTATAAACACTTGTGTTCCTGAAATTTGTATCCAATCTCCTACATCTACAAGTTGTTGATGTGCCAACTAGCCTGCTATTCCAGTCCTTTTAGGCTTGCAGTGAAGAGACACACGCAAGTTCCGCATCAGTTTGCAAAGTTTACAAGTACTGCCCTATTCCATAAAAAGGTTACATCCCTAGGCAGAGTTTTCAATAACTAGAGTTCTAAACACAACTGCCATTCTAACTTCTGCTATTCTCATACTAACTTTAATAGGAATTTTTTTGCGGTTTTTCATTTCCATTGGTAAGTACTGAAAATGCAACTAAATTTGTAACTACAGCATATTTACATCTTCTGTGACACTTCAGCTTGATCATGGTGGGTTCTCACATGATGATGAAATGGAAAAAAATGCAGATCATCCAGAGCTGTTTTTTTATGCATTCACTAGCAACATTCAATCCCAGAACGTAGAGTATTTCTAGAAGAGAGAATATAGATATTGCTAAAGATATATATTAACAGCAATTATTAATAACAACAAACCAATGCTAATTACTGGAAAAATTACTGTGAATGAGGAGCCATCCCACTCGCATTTCCGAAGTGATGTCCCGCAACCACCACTGGAATCCCGTGGTTTCCGGCGGCAACAGAAGATGTGTGCCTGTATATCAAAATTTTCTATCGTCACTGACCCATTTGGGGAGCGTAATACAGTTCAAGCATGAGTATAAAGTGAAATAAATAATGTTGTAATTCCAGAGCACTTAAAATGATTACAAAGCTTTTGTAAGGAGGCTATGGTGGGGGATTGTTTGGTGGATGATGGTGTTAATGTGGTGTGGTGTGTTCCTTTCTCTAGAGCTGCAAATGATTGGGAAATGGAGTTTGCTTCTTTCTTTTTTGTTGTATGGGGCTTTGTCAGAAAAGGGGAGGATGATGTGATGGCTTGGATGGGCACTAAGGATGGGGTGTTTTCTGTTAAGTCGATGTATGATTTGCTTAGAGGTGGGGCTGGTCTCTCTTTTCCTTGGAGGGGTGTTTGGAGGTCTTGGTGCCCTATGAGAGTTTCCTTCCTTGTGTGGGAGGCTTCTCTTGGTAGGAGTTTAACTATCGATAATCTTCATAGAAGGGGTATGATCATGGCTGATTCGTGTTTCTTATGCCGTTGTGGTGGGGAATCAGTTAATCATGTTTTGTTGCATTGTCCTTATGCAAGTGGGTTGTGGTCTCATGTGCTTTGCATTCTGAATATTCAATGGGTTATGCCAGAAAAAGTGGAAGATGTGCTGTGGTGTTGGAAGAGGAAGCTCAAAAACTCCCGCGCTAAGGCTATATGGAGAATGATTCCCCATTGAATCTGGTGGTGCCTTTGGCGGGAGCGTAATAATAGATGTTTTGAGGATTGTTCTTTGTCTTTGGATAGGATGCAGGGTGTTTTCTTCTCTTTACTTTTCTGTTGGGTGAACTCTGTGCTTGGTTGCCCTTTTCTAGATTTTGTTGATTTCGTTAGTTTTCTTGCTTGTTTGGATCAGTGATTTCAGTATAGTTCTTTGTACTGTCTTCACTTTTTCTAATGAGGTTGGCTTATTATCAAAAAAAGAAAAAAAAAATGATTACAAAGCTTTTCAGTTCTGTTTGAACAAATATGTTAGTTTTCTTAAAAGGAAAATGAGGCCATTTGACGCATTCAGGAATTGATGTGATTGCTGCTTTTGTGAAGAAATATTTACATCATTGATGTGTTGATGGACTGGGATATCTAAAGAATTTGGAATTATAGGTAACATATTCTATTCCATTTGATTTTCGAAGCAAAATGAGTTATATTTAAATGACACAGTCACACATGTACCATTTGTTGATGATGAATGAGATCCAATATGCTGAATGCCAGGAAAAAAAAATAGCAATAATGGAGGGAGAGCAAGAGAAGAAAACTCACGTGTGACCAAAAACCTGACAGATATCAATGATAGGGCCTCACTGAGAGGACGGTAGAAAAAACAGGCTTGAACATGTTATAAAGCAGATTAACTTTGGAAAGACATAATTATAGTCAATTAGGATGCAAACCCCATTTAAGCAACAGCAAAACCATAATTAAGTTAAAGAGTAAAAATAACCAGGTATAATATAAGTCTTTTGCCCCTACCTTTCCTTGTTTTACTAAGAGGGAACGTTATCCTGTCCTTGAAGGCAATTAGGATGCAAACCCCATTTAAGCAACAGCAAAACCATAATTAAGTTAAAGAGTAAAAATAACCAGGTATGATATAAGTCTTTTGCCCCTACCTTTCCTTGTTTTACTAAGAGGGAACCTTATCCTGTCCTTGAAGGCATTGTGTACGTATGGCGGCAAAAAAAATTTCCCTATCTTGTGTTGTAGGATATTAGAACCTAAGCATCACCTTAATTCCACCATTTTACCACTTGAGCCAATGCCTAACTGGTATCTAGCTGCAACTGCACAATGCCAGTTCATTTTGTTGCAGTAGAACATCTCTAAGATTGTTATTTATCAAAAAAAAAAAAACACATCTCTAAGATTGGTATTTTAATGAAGTCCTTCCAGAAACCAGATAAGCTCCCAACCGTCAATAACTCAAGCAAAAAAAAAAAAAAATGAAAAAAGTGGCAATTCACATTGATGCTAAGAGGCAGAGGTGCAAACGTCAAAAGAGCATAACTATGAGAACAATCAACCATGACAGGAGAGAACCACTCACGTGCCATGGCCATCCGCATCAAATGGTGAAGCATAGTCCTGAGTTGCATTGAAAATTCCTCTGGTTATAGCAGATGCTGCAAAATGGCGGGCTCCTATAAGCTTCCTATTGCATGAACCAGATGGAAAGTCTGGAGTAACCTCACAGATGCCAGAAAAATGGGCTGGAACTGGATATGGATGTTCCGATATGTCATCAGAAAAACTGGGGTGTGTTGGATCAATGCCAGTATCAATAAACCCTATCACAATTCCTTCTCCTGCGGATTGAAAACCACCTTCGTCCATCCATGCCCCATTTGGTAGACCCAAGAACTGTGGAGTATGCGTGGTTGCAGTTCTGACAGTGAAATCCAAAACCACATTTGCCACTTCTCTCCTCCTAGAGAGCTTCTCTGCCTTCAATATTTCCAAACCATTTAAAGGATATATTACTAATATGGTCACCAAATACAGAGAAATATATAGTCACCAAATAGAGAAGTTTCCATAAAACATGTCACACCCGCAAACATAGAATAATTTAAATACGTAATATCTTCCAAGCAAAAGCCATGTCACACCCGCAAACATAGTAATACTTTAAATACGCAATATCTTCCAAGCAAAAGCAAACAACTGGACTTTTTATATTGCAGCGTTGTTTGGACATAACACGACGAGTATGGTGATGGCAGTAATAATGATCGCAAAATTTGGTGATGTTGTACCTGCTGTGGGGTAACAAGCACAGCGAATCCATTAATCAAGTAGTGGTAGCTGTACAGCTTTAGATACTGCTCCCCCCTTAACACCTGCCTCAATAATGAATCATGAACTCGAGAAATATAGGAACTATATCTCCGATCTGTTCTTGAGATATTTTGGGATCTACAAAGAATACAGTTAAAGGCATATTAGTCATGTCAAAGCACCTACTTTTAAAAATTGATTGGAAAACTCAAAACAACGAAAAGACAGAGAAACAAGGAAAAATACAGAAAAGTAAAGCATAGACTATGGTACCAAAACAATCATCCGTGTTAGATGAATTATAGGCTAGACAAATATACCAGATAACAATGTTAGCATGGTAACGCTATCACTTCTTTCTACACTATTGTACGCGAGAAATTTATAACCAATGCACAGACATAAGACTCAACTGGGGAGCGGGGGGGTTGGAGATGAGAAGTAAACAATAAATGACGTCTACAAGTTTCCACGCGTACATAAAAGACAATTTCAAATAAAGCCCACGAAGAGAAACGACAGAGGTGAGAGGACCCCATCAGACACCCCCGTCTCCCAGAACTTCCACGTCTTAAGCAGTCCAAATGACTATACGAGAACCCGAACTTTTAGAGAAAAGAAAAGTTGCAAATTTAAGACCCAATCGACCAACGGCGAATACATTAACCCGGTTTCAAACAGCCAACTTTTCTAGAAACTATTCCAAGGTAGAAAATTGCACAAAAGAAATGAACTGGTTACTGGACTACATAAAGAACATAGTACTTTTATCGCAATCAAACACCCACTGCACGGTATAGAACATGATCATATGAAACTGAACAATTAGCTTGATAGTACAACATAAACTAGTTCTCCCAAGAAAATAAGAAAATAATCAGAGTACTACAGAAAATAATTACACATAAGTCCAGAGGAGAAAAGAAATTGCTATTAATAACAAAGGAATAGGTACCTTTGTTTGTGAATATTCAGTCTTTCAGAAGAAACGTGTTTAGAACCAGTCCTGTCCGTTGTCAACTCACCATAGTAATGAGCAGCAGGAGCTTGTCTCAAAGTGACCATATACACAGCAGTGAAATCTTCATTTGAATCATCCTGACACAAACTGCTCGCTAACATCCCCAAGCAAAACACCACCACTAAATGCGTCCGAGAAATTCTCACCATTTCAGAACACATGGCAGTAAGGGAAAATAATTTCCCAGGAAACGAACACACGCCCTCCCGGTCTCCCTCCCTCCAACTGAACGGGAGCACTTCGAGCAAAAATCTTCAGCAACCTATACCCTCCATTTCCAACTACAGGCTTTCTCCTCAAGTCATAAGTAAGCGTATTAGAGAAAAGAAAACTGAAACCCACTGAAACGGCGACTCTTCTCTACGATGTGAACATTGCTAGGAGAAAGAGCAAAGCACCCCCACCAAGCTTCCACTGACACGAAGTTGAGTTGCAGAAAAAGCAGGCCTCTTTTTGGTTAGAAAGAAGCCCTTCTGCTCTCTTTAGATAGGGGGGAGAGAGAGAGAGTAACGGGACTAGAGGAGGTGGCATTAATATAAGTGGGAGTAAAGATGCAACTCCTGCAAAACTTTCTCGGGCGGTGTGAATCTGAACGTTTTGTTTATACGAAGGGAAAAAGGGATGCGACGAGAAAAATGAACGTTTCCTTTGGTTTTATTCCAATTCGACTGTTGGAGGTTTTGTGTGTCCTTTAGTGCTTAATAGTATTTGTTTTCTTTTGCTTATATTTGGAACTTGAATTTGAGTACCCAGATCCAGAATCTGAAAAACTCCGAATAATCAAATATCTTTCTGACCCTCCCATACTATTAATTAGTGAGTAGACCGAATTTAAGCAGGTCCGTCTAAGTCTTGTACGCAAACATAAAATATAACGGATTTTCTTCTTTACAAAAAAAAAAAATTCTTTCTCACTTAAGGTGTCTTTACAACTTTATATAAATTTTGTTTCTTGTTGCTTTGTTGTATAGTTAACTTGGTATTAAACAGATAAAATTAAATCCACTATCCAATGATAAAGCAGATTTTATTATATCTTTATTAAAATTTAATAACAAATTATTAAATTAAATATCTTTGCTTAGGACCAACTTCATAAGTAGTAAAAAAAAATGACAAAATATGATATAATAAATTATATCACAAAAATCATTTTTATGGATAAAATTTATTTTCTTTGTTCTGGGTCTAAAGCTTATTATATTGCTAGGGTGCCAGTTCGAAGGTAACGTCCTTAAGTTGCTGTCTGTACCCTTTGGCTCGGCTCTATATAACAACACATAAATAATAAAAATGAAATTCGGCAAACGGTGATATATACAGAAAATAGTTTACTTCATAGGCATAGAATTGTTTACACGCCACTTATTCATAATTCATAATAGGTGAATTTTATTTTTTTAACGTGAGGATAAATCTAATCTTGCAAACTCACCAGAGTGAATTAACCTAACAGATCAGTAAACTCCGAATTAGTATAATCTCAAGCCACATAGACTAAGTTAGATTGATTTTACTAAAGGAATGATCTCAAAAAATTATTTGTACATGAGGTGATTCATTATAATGAATTTACCTAATGATAAATTTCAAATTAGTACATTTTAAGCCATACAGATCAAGTTATTATTCTAATTTTATCAGAGGAATAATCTCAAAAAGTTATTTATAACTGAGGTGATTCTAACCAAGACCTCAAGCATTGCAAATCCCTACCTTTCAGATCTTGGTCAGACCAAGTCTTCGGGGTTAAAGTGCATTTTATTTGCTCAAAGAAAATCCCCGTGCATAGAAACAGAGAGTTACGTGATTTGTGGAAGGGAACGGGGAAATGTGTAGAGTACAAACTGATGGTGGGTTGACGGGTCAGCCTCAATCCTACAGGCTACTGGCTCCCTTTTTCTTGTGGCTTTCCATTGTTCCCAACGTTCCAATTTTTTAAGGTCGCCCGTGACACACTGTGCACATAGAGAGAGAAAGGGTGGAAGTCTTATGGGACGGTGGTGCAGGGGGAATTCTCTGCCAAGAGACACGTGAAGGTGCACAAACAGTGGAAGAGTTTGGTAAAGTACGCTGGTTGTCTTTTCAATTTGCCGTGGATGGTCCGAGCCCAAAAGAAAACACTTGCCATCATGTCTAGAGAGAGGAAAAGATAGATACACTGTTCAACCACTTATTGCAATCTATTTTTATTCGCAAAATTCGATAGGAAATCAGAGAGTTAGGCAGCCCCACATGTGTACTGGCACATGCTCATGTAAAGGTCATATGTCACGCCCCGGATTCCATCATTCCATGGCAGGGGTAGTGTTTCTATTGTTCCGATGATGGTTTCCGACAACCGTTAGCATAATATTGACTCTGTGGGGCGATGTCTACGTTCTCGATAATTTTCTTGACAAAATACTTTGCATGAGGGATAGTGGGGAGATGAATTTTTAAATAAATATTTTGAGCCGAAAAACAGATTAATCACTCTGGAAAACTTATCCATTTGACAAATTGAGAATATTTCAATCCAGCATCTACACTCTACAACATTTGATGCAGTCTTATGAATTATAGGACAGTAGAAACTTTATGTTATTCAATGAATCTTGTGTGTTTTTCTCTCTAAATTAGACAATTTAATCCATTCAACAAAATGAAGAAGATATGAATCCCGGCACAATTTTTTTTTGGAAGATATAGCTACTTGTCTAACCTGAACGAGTTTTCTATGTGGGACTTATCTATCTTCCACCGTAGTCTTTTTTCTCAAAGTGGTAGGCCATTGTCTTCTGCCATCATCGTCCACTGTTGGGGGGCCATTTTTTGTATGGAGATGTATAATATATATAGTCGTTGAGGATAACTTTTGTGCTTCCCACTGTCTCAAAAGAACCTGATTCTCCAATCATTAGGATCCCTTCCTCTTTGTTCTCAATTGATGATATTCTCTTCTCTATGTGACAACAAAGATGGCGTTGGCCTTCTGTGTAATGGCCCTTCTATTTGGCAGACGATCTCGCGCTGACTCTTGAGCAGACCAAAGAAAGCCTTGGCCCTTGTGGACTCAAAAAGAATGAAGAAAAAAAAAACAAAAAATAATGCCATATGATTAGATTCCCCTAGATCGATATGATTTATGAAGATCAAAAGGGAACGATTAAATGCTTTTTAAAGGTCGGGTGCGGTGGACCAACACAATTCAAAGAGAAAAAGTACTTTTGTGGCTATGGTGGGAATAACGCACCTTTATTAGAGGAGAAAGATGCTCTTTATAAAGCAGGGCAATAAAAGCAAATTATTAAATACATAGTATTATGAGTAAATAGAAAAAAAAAATTATTTCCTTTTCTTCATTGATTATTGGTTGGTTTTTGCTTTTTTTGGTTTTTGTTTTTTGTTATACCTCTTGTGAAAGGATGTCATTGTAAAAGTCTTGACGCATATTATAAAGATTAAACGATAATGAATGTGTGTAAAATGTAATAAGTTGATTGGCCCTCTGTAGGCTCATCTTGCATACAATTCTGGCGTCTCGAGATCTACGGTGTATGGATCCCTAGCTACGACTAGCTTAGATGGGCTTTACTTAGACAGCTTAATAGATGGCTTAATTTGCATAATCAGCTGAATCTTCTCGATTTATTGTACAGGAAAAGCCGTCACTTGTCTCTAGCTCTTGATATGGAAGGCAAACTACCACCTCTCCTACTGCTTCTAGATCAGTAACTGACTCAACTTGAACATCAAAGGTCACCTTTTCTCATCGGTCCATTTCTTCATTCTTTTGGCGGTTAAATATATTTTTCATCCATTGACTATTGATTTTATTAACATTTCATCCTTTTAACTATCAATTCTTTACACTTTTCATCCATGTCGTTAATTTAGAAAAAAAATTGAGATTTTAGTTTAGTGAAATAACAAATTTACCCTCGTAATTATTTTACTATTTTTATTTGGTGTGGGAGCAAATTCTTTATTTCACTGAATAAAAATGTCAATTTTCGTCCAAATTAACGGCGGATGGTGCAAAGTGTAAATGATTTGTAATTGTAGGACGAAATATAACGAAATCGATAATCTTCAATGTAATGTAATGCATTAGTACCCTAATAATTAGTAGGTTAAAAAATGTATTTTTCACAATATATACCAAACACTACACTCTGTTTAAGAAATTAGTTAGAATATTGAATGTCCCTATGAATTAAGAGAAAATTTTACTTTAAGACATAGTTTTCAAATGCAGTGCAGCTCTAAAGCACCATCTTGAAGGTTTTTTTTTCTTTCTAAAATATCAAAAATAGTGATAAGAAAACGAAACATGGTGTTGGACCACCCCAGCTAGAAGATCCAATAAGGCCCCACAAAGTTGGCCCAGTCACTCAAGGAATTGGAAACCTCCTAACACCAGAGGTGTGGTTGGAACTTGAAAACTTTTCCTTATCGCTGAGAGCATGAGGTGCAAGACTCATAGACAATGGCATCAATGGCTTCATCTTCATCATCATTATCCTATGTCAGTCATATTGTGCTTTTGCCCATAGCTTTTAATGCCATTGCTAGAGGACGAAGAAGTCGAGGAAAGACGAACTCTGTGACAATTCCTCGGTCAAGCCTCGCTAACGCCTTGGCTCTCCTGCATGCAGCCCACTACATAGTATGTTTTCTCGATCCAACCCATTTCATTCCTTGCTTGAGTAGATATGGTCTTTATTGTGGAATGAAGTGGGAAAGTTGCATTTAAAATTTTTATGGTCAAATAGACACGATGCTTGAAGAGAAAAATTCCATATCACGATTCCGATGGCTGATGTTGGTTGTTGGTGGATGTAGAAGAAGAAGGTTAGAATGAAGAAGGGAGATAAGTAGTTGTAAGAAGTATGCTCTAAAAATTATTATTTTAGATAATTGTTATTTAGATACTAGGTGTTTATATTTATTAAATGAGGTAATATGTTGTAACATAAGATGTTACACTATTATTATTAAGTGACATTGTAGAAAAGTCATGACAATGATTAATGAATCAAAGGCGGGGAGTATGACTTTTCAGTTTTTTGTACACTTAATGTTTTGTTCTAGACCAATGTACATAATTATGTACAATAGATCTATACTCGTTGTGCCTCTATTACATAGGATGATGTACTCAGTCATTGAGGTGGTTACCTTAAGCAAACAAGTAGGTTCATTATAAGAGGACATGCATTGAACGAGATCAAATATGATACCTTCTGGAAGTGATCATTGATGTTGAGAAGGTATTCAGCACAATTTGTTTATGATATCCTTAGACTTGAGGGGTTTGTGCATATTTGTTTATTGTGTACTTGTACTCTGACCGAGTCATTTGGTGATGATCTTTCTAGGTCAAATATTCCAGACAACGTCGGGTTTTGTGCATGATGAATGAGTTTGTATAAATGCCCATTAAGGAATCCACCAATCTCTTCGTGAGATAGTATATTCAAGTATATCTATATAGGGTATTTGTACAAAGGAATTTTGTGAAATTGTTTTTGGAAATTAATATATAATATATATGTATTTGTGAAATTGTTTTGGAAACAATTTGAGAGTTCAACGAGTTACAAATTATCAAATTAAGAATTATATGAGCTAGGAATTTTATCAAGGATAATATTCCGCACCTATTAGCTCATATAAAATATAGTATAGTGCAAGGATAAATAAACGATTATAATTGTTAGTAAAAGGGATTTCACAAATCAATCTCAAATTCTCGGGGTGAATTGTAATATGTTGATAGACATGATTACAATTAGTAGAAGCCTAAAATTCAGAATAAAAGAATATAAGGGAGTTAATGGAAAAATAGTTTTTTTATGTGATCCTACAGCCGAGATCTAAGATCTCTAATGATCTCATGCACTATCACGGCTAGGGTTTTCATATATAATGATAATTATGAAATAGTCTACCCTAATCATTAGTTTGAGAATTGACCATCAGAACTTAGAAAACCCTACGATGGTGTGAGCGTGGAGAGGAAGGAGATAGAACATTTGGGCTACTATTATAGAATTCTCGAGATTGTGAGATCGACAAGAACCTAAAGATTATTGAAGAATTTTCGGGGAATAAAGAGAATTGGTAAGTTAATTTTTTGCAGTTGTAACTTTCAATATTAACAAGAGACAAGATATTTAAGTAGTTTGGTCTAGAAGACCTACATCCACTGTGAAAGCCTTATATGACTGTATTTTGTATTATGAGTGAATACAGATTACAAGTTGAATGTCTCTATTTATAGAGACAATACAAAGCATAATAGGAAAATATTCCTACATTTAAATTTGAATCTCTACATTTGAAATTTGAATCTTGATAACGATATCAAATTTGATATGATATCGTGATAACCATAATACTATATCAAATCTTTAAGATTTGATTATGGTATTATCTCTAACGTCCTCCCTTAAACATAAGATGGAGAAATTTAAAATCTTGTGTTTGAAAAACAAAATCTGAAGGTGATTGGACCTTGAAATCATAGGCACACGATTCTTGCTCCCTTGTTTATTGTTTTTTTTTTTTTTTTGAATTTGATCAGACCTTGAAATCATAGCATAGGCACACGACCTTGAAAAGTGGCTGAAAGTGACCAGGCCTTAAAATCATAGGCACATGACCCTTGCCAAACATATCTCATGCTCTTTTTTTTTTGGCCTCTCTCTTTCACTAACCTTTTTTTTTTCATCGCCAATGCGTTTGCTATAAGTACAGCTAAGGTAAAAATTCACCAGTGAGATAGCTCTTGACTCTCTACAAGAGCATCGAAAAGTGACAAAATTGCCAACTTTTAAGGATACGGAAAATATGTTTTGTTGTTTTGATACCAAGAAGAGGAGGGTTAGAATGAAGAGGAGGGAGAAATAGTAACAAGAGACAAGAGATTTAAGTGGTTCCGTCTATAAGACATACATCTACTCTGAAAGCTCTTTATGACTGTATTTTGTATTATGAGTGCATACAGATTACAGGTTGAAAGTTTCTATTTATAGAGACAATACAAAGCATAATAGGAAAATATTCCTATATTTAAATTTGAATCTTTACATTTGAAATTTGAATCTTGATAACGATATCAAATCTTTGATATCATGATAACTATAATATCATATCAAATATTTAAGATTTGATTATGATATTATCTTTAACATATGCATACATAAAAAGTGGCATGGTCGTTGGATTGGATTCTGGGTATGCTTTTGAGATGGCCATACACTATTTGGGTCGCCAACTTCGTGCTGGTGCTTTGAAAGATATAGTAGGGGTACCCACGTTGGTTTATCTCTTCCATGTAATTACTTGTGCTGATTCTCCCTTGGTCTGCTGACTTCCTCTTTTGCTTTCTTCTCTATGTTAATATTCATTCCTAGATTTTCAATAGCCACCACTTCAAGAAACAACTGATACAATCTAATTTCTATCTGGAATTTTAGGAATTCCATGTGCTCTGTTGATCTGTGTTCCATTAAAAGGATTACTCGAAGCAACTTACCTATAGTTTTTAGACATAATGAGATAAGACCTGTGAATGCTTGCCTTTTAAGGACTATAAGGATAATTCTCCCAATAATCATCATTCTTATAATGTGACTTCTTTAACTATGTCTCTTAAACACTATAATGATAATTCCCCCAATTATCACCATTTTTATAATATATCTTTAACTATAAATTTTAACAGTGGCATCCTAATTCTAAACTGTTATAATATTGTATCCCTCTTAGCCTGACCATTAAGTTTGACAGAAAGTTTTCAAGTCCCATATGTCATTTTTTTGGTTGACATGACCAAAATATCCTAATAGATGATTACTATTAATATTTTCAAACTACCACTCTTGTGACAATGTAACGTGTAAACTATTACTTGTTATGCTTAGATTATTAACTAGGAACCTTAATTCAATTAATATGTAATGTAAACTAAAAAATAACTTCCTCCTAACAATTTAAGCTTTTTAAACAAGTGGTGATTTACCAAAATATAACGGTAAATGTTCTAAGTTTGAGGCCTCACTGTACTTTATATTCTATTTAACTCTGGCAAATGGAGTAACATTTTGTTCAATCAGCTTGTGGCACTAGGTTTTGACTAAAGTCACGTAACCAGTATGTGACTTTTTAAAACATGAAGGACCCAAGTGTTGTTATGTACTTTACTCAGTTCTCTTATGATCATTTATCTTAAAAGAAAAATGATATTTGGAGCTGTTGTGGTAAAAAACTTGGATATCTAAAACCAAAATCTTGGTTGCCTAAATATCTTTAGCTTAATTCACATTTACACTTCCTTATAATCCTCTACAACCACACCACTCAACTCCCCATCAACTGTATACAACATTGACAGATTAGATCGCGAAAATTGGTTGCTTGAAACTTGAATGCCAATAATTAATGTCCTATGATCAGTCATGAGCATTATCCTTTTCGAATCAACCCATACAAACTCAAGGCATTTTGAACTTCAATAAGGATGTGAGATCCAGCATATACGTGTAAAGTTACTACAGCTCCATGCATCATTCTATGTAAAAAGTAAGAAGAATTATGCTAAAACACAAAAAGTTAATATGCAAAAAAGGCGCTTTGGTCATTTTACGCTTAAAAATTGCAAGTGATGGTCTACTTACTTCTAATTATACTTGGTGCCTGAAGTAAAACAAGGGACACATCACAACAAAAGTTTTGAATTACAGTGCCATGTACCAAAATTGATAATTTGGATGTCATAGTGAAAAACAATTGTAGTCTATAGGTTAACAACAATTGTTTGTAAGGGCACTTGGTTGTTCAAGGGTTAAAAATGTACATTCTGGATGCATGACTTATTTCTGTAAGGCTTAAGGCTTTCGACTAAGAGAGGGAGTACATTGTAATGAAAATTTTGAATTGAGGTGATAATTTGAAAATCACACTCTTAAAATAGGTGACAGTTTAAGGATTACGTGTAAAATATCCATGATTATATTTTGTTGTCGTCATTTTTTTTTTATAATCTGTTACTAGAGGCTGTAGGAAACAATATTTCCTTTATGTTTTCATTTGCCTCAGTTCTTCGTTATCCTTTAAGCTAAGTTGTAACACGGTTTTGCGTAGATTTTCTCTTATCACGGTCTTGTATATAGCCCTTTACAATCTTTTCTTTTTGTTCATTAAAAGTTCGTAAAAATAATAATAATTATGCTTTGGTTTTATGCAGGTCCATTTCAAGTGCAAGTGCAGCAGCAAAGGCAGGAATTCCCTTAGATCAGTATCAGGATCGTTCTCAAGTGTGCACAAATTTTAAAAATTAAACTAGTTTCCTTTTTAGCTGCCACTAGGCCTTGTGTCTATTGTCTTGCATTATGCTTTGTACGATAGTATTTTGAATACATATTGTACTGAATTTTGCCAAAGCAAAAAGCAAATACTGCAGGGAACGAGAACATTTTTCAGATGCTCTTTGTAGGTATAATTCTTCAAAAAAAATTGCATTATGCTTTGAAAGTTGATATATAGGGAAAATAAAGGAAAACTCTAATGAAGGTAAAAGTGAGATTCAATTCGCATAAACCTTTTTACTCATTAGTTTTATATATGTTAGGTAGAAGTTGCCCTGAACAATGTGGCTGCACAATTTTTTGTGTATGATCATCATGATATTCCTTGAAATTCATCTTCTGGACAATATCACTTTCAACTTGCTCCTTTTTAGATTGATTTTGTGTTTGATGATGATGATATTATAGAAGAAGGAACACTTAAAACTATCATTGGATTCCAAAGACCACAAGTGGAGGAGTCACTACTCCCGCAAGAGAAGGTGAGTGAAGATATTGTCGTGTAATTCCTATTTCGATGGAGCTCTATGGCTTGAGTTTTACTGGGGGAAGTTTTGCTTAACCATAAGTTTTTTCTATGGAATATAATAGAATTCCTTAAAAGTTTGAGCTTACTTGCATCTATATTTCCTTGTTAGTTCTTACTTCAGATATTATCAGTGAATGTCCTTTTGTATTGTTTGCTTTCAGTCTATACTAAATGTAGCCAAAAAGCTTGCATTCATGATCAGAGAAAGCTAGTACAAATGTGGTCTAGATGGATCAGTTCTAGTTTTAGTCCAATGATAGATTTTGTGAACTTAGAAGAAATATTGGTCTTTTAGATGCAAATGCTCTTTATATGTGCCTATGATTAATTTTCCTTGATTCGTGCATTTTATGATGTTTTGGTGTTTAAACATAGTTTTAAACTGTCTTTTGAACATGCTCCATGATCACATTTATCAAAAGGCATCATTCCAATGCATTTAGGGCTTAAAAGTTGTAATTTTTTGGACTATTCATTGTAGCGGTTGAAGTTATAGAGCTGCTACATATAGAGGTTGACCGGTATAAAGACTTGTCCAAGACTACTCCAAAGTGTCTAAAAATCCGAGTAAATGGTAAACCATATAGAAGGTTTTTGTTATGCCCATGAACCTCTTCCATATATGTCTAAGCATGATATGAGGTAGATTAATCTTCTTTTTCTTTTTACAATCTACTAGTTTTTTTATTTTTTTATGAATACAGTCTACTAGTTTAATTTCATCATTTAATAGTCTAAAGAAGGCAGATATAATGCACATGGTTTATTTTTTGGTCAAATTCTCAGTTCAATTTAACGAAAATGAAGGGTGATTATTGAAACGGATGAAATCGGAATGACATATTCCGGTACCCACCGGAACTAAGAATTTTATTCTGGTTCTATTCTGGAATAAACCAAAATGGAATCGGAATTTCTGAAAACGGAATTTAAAAATTTTAGTTCCATTAGTAGGCCTAAATGCCCAGATTTTGCTTTAGCCAAAGCATTTTGGGCCCAAAAATGAGTTTTTTTTTTCCTGTTATACAATTTCATAAGACAAAGAGAATATATTAAGGTAATAATAACTTTGAGCTAGAAATCCAATCATTCCATCCAAGGAAAAAAATTAATATTAACGTTAAAAAAAAAAAACCAAACGTTACTTGCATGCATTGTATATATAACGTTATATGCATGGTTTATGTAAGTTTAAAAACTTGGAAAAAGTAAGATAAATCCATCTGAAGCAACTCGCAAGTGGTGGCATATCTTCGAGGAAGACTAGCAATAAGGTCCATTAACCAATTAAGCACCAAGTAATTGTAAAAAACAAAAGAGGCAAGTAGTTGACAAATGGGTTGGAGCCCTATTATGCATATGAGGTAGCAGTCTCCACTACAGGCTGACCATTTTAAAACAGGTAACACTAACAATAGCAAAGTTGTATCCCCACAATCCACTAGGCAAGCCTTTTAAGCATACAGATTACAGCATAACAGATTTTCAGTTCCATATCCGGTACCTGAAAACCCCAAATATGGGACCGTGTTCCGGTACTGAAACCGGTGCCGAAATCTCGGTACCGAAACCGAATCTGGAATTTCCGGTAGAGATCGAAATTTTTTCACACCCTTAACGAAAATCGTATATATAAAGTGCAATGTAACAGTAATCTATAGTTCGATGGTGAAATGTTTTAAAGTTGGTAGTTTTATAGTGCAAAGTATGAATGATCTTATAGTTTAGGGGTGAAAAATTGTATTTAACCCTTATAAAATTGATGCATGAGCATCTACATAAATGCCTATTTTCACTAAACCACACACCTATGCATACATGTGTGGGTGTATCAAGCAATTGGAACTCATCTTCTCCAACTTGAACTTGGAAATGATTAACCTAGTTTCTCCTATTCAACTACTAAGCAAGTGGCTTTGAAATTCCAAGAATCTTACAACTCCCGATTTTATTAGGGTAGAAAAAGTTGATTTGCCTGAGACCATAGTTTTAAGTTATAACTGGTTCTTCACACAAAGGAAATGCAGTCATATGCGCATATATAAGTTACGAGCTTTTTCAAACAATTCTAACAAGCTTATTTAACAGACAATCTCGAGGTTTTTTTTTTTCCTTTATTTGAAGGATGAGGGAAATTATATTTTCTATTGCAGAAGTCAGAAAACCTATCTCATAAGTGGCTTCCATTACAATATAATGTCAAATTGTGGACTATGGTGTGTGAGACCTAGAGGTAGTAATGGATAACTTATTCTATTTTGGGCAAGTTAGTAATTATTTAAGTATAATATTCTACTATTGAAAAAAAAAGTATAATATTCTACTGTACAGATGTTAGAAATGTCCACAAACAAAATATATTTACTCTGCTCCCTAGTAAGGTGGAGATGGGAACAACCATCATACTAAGTCAGGTAACAAACAAATACTAAGCTATCGTAAAGTTTGTAAAACATTATTTGATTGCTTTCAAACTCCTTGCAACCACTTCCTTACTTCTAAAGAGGTGTGACAATAGAAGGAATTACACTAAGATGTTACCCAAAACATTATATCGTGCATTATTGTATGTGCACTCCTACTGCATTCATGGAAAGTTCTCTTATTACTCTTACTCGACAATGTCCGAACTTTAGAATCTTTCTCCATGTCCAAGTAATCTCTTGAAGTATTGATCTCCAACTCGTTGGCTTTGAGTAGCTAAATGTGAACCCACCTCAATCAAACAGATTGACCTATATCAGCGTGGATATGTTATGATTCTTCATCATAACCACCTTCTTCCACTGCTTTAATCTTCTAATTATTGCAACCGCTCCTTTTTAGTAAGACACATGCTCCTAAGCTCCTTTGGCCTCTCTGTTCCTCAAGTTAGTACCCTTCCAAAGGAAGGCCATGAGGACTTGCTCTTGATCACTGACTTGGAGAGGATAGTCACTTGTGACTAGTAAAATCGAATGGATTTTGTCAATTGCTGTCTTCCAGCATAGGTGAGGAGCTTTTACAAGTTTAGCTCTTGAACTTAGCAATGAGTTCGACCTGCCATCCTTTACATTCATGTTTTTTAGTCAATCATTGGAAATAGTAACTTGATATTAAGCAATCATATCTTCCATGTTAAGTTCCTTCTTCTTCTTCTTCATTTTTTTTTTGTTGTAATTCTAAGTGTGGCGTAGATCATCCATAGGGAAAGCAGGTCCACTCGGGGACGATTTTCCTTTAGTTACTAGAGAAGGCCATCATGTTCTTAATGTCATTTTTACATCTCCAATTCTAAACCTTGATTAGTTCTTATTCAAGAAGTTTGTATCTTTGAATTTCATTAGCCATGATGCTAGTTTTGAGCTTATCTCTCATCTCTTATTTAAGTTAAAAATGCAGATGATGTAGCCAAAAGCCTCGATAAAGTCGATGGGGGTGGTGGACCATGTAGTAATATGCAAGTTCCCATTAGTTTTCTTGCTCTCTTCTAAACACTTAATTATTTTCACAGAAATCAAATGCATGTTTGTAAACACATGCATATGCAAACATGCCTGCATGGTGCACAGATATGCATTCACCTATACTACTGTATATTTTGAATGAATACAATGTATCTTACTGCGTAAACATTTGAATCATTGAGGAAGTACTCAAAGCTATCAGGCACTACTAACCATTTACTGTATCATCACGCATGAGAGAGTAAGCTTTGAGGACAAGTCATTTCAGATGCCTTACATTTGTGGCAAGTTAAAAACACCATTACACACAAACAAGCATACAATATTAGGGATCCTCTGCAATTAAAAGTTAGAATTTTCACTCACACTATCCATTCTAGAAAGAGGCCTAGAATTTTCTCTGCCTTGGTCGACTGATCCCCCCCCCCCCCCACCTCCTCCTCCTCCTCCTCCTCCTCCTCCTCCAAAGGTTGGAGGAGCCCTTTTCCTCTTCTGCTATTGCCTTTTATGAAAGGAACCCTCAATAACCCCTAACTTCCGGGCATTTTTAAGTGCTTTGGTCCCACAGATTTGGAGCTTAGAGTTAGTTCCTAAGGTTAGTATGTTGGCTTTATTCCGTGACATGTATGTTATATAGAAACGGTGTCTTGGATGTGGTTGATCAAGTAAATGTGCTTCGGTTGAAAGGATTTAGAAGTGAAGAAATCTAGAAAGTTGTTAAAGTGTTTAAGTGTTGATTGGGCTAGCTTGAAGCGAGCTTGAGGAAATCACGTTGTAATTTGGAGCTAGCTTGAGGCTCAAGCCCAAACGCGGTAAAATAATAAGTGACTTATCGCATTTTTTTACCCAACCATATAAAAGGGATTTTTATTTCACTGGACGTAACAACTTTAATGAAAATAGAGCAAAAACAGACATGAAACTGAACGAAGGCTTATTGAGAGAGATTTATGAAGATTTGAGGAGACATTGTTCTTGTAGACTTGAAGAATCAAGATTTTCACTGTCTTCCATTGTGTGCTATTGAAGAAATCAATCACCACCAACAAAACCCCACTATGGTAGTAGGTAAACATCGGAGTTCCATGTTTGTTGATTGGAGTTCCAATCGTCCTGAAGCAAGTTTGCTTTGATCAAGATTCATTGAAGTGAGAGAGAGATTCAAAGGTTTTGATTCTATTGCTTGGTGTGGGTTTGAGCATGTCATTCGAATTGCTTCTTTCGGGGTTTGTTAAGTAACGAAAGTTTTGTGGTAAACAAAGTCACCGACTGTAAGTGTTTCTCTCATTTAGTGGATTGGTTAACTGGCGGTGTGCCCGGAGTGGTTTTTCCTTTTGAAGGTGTTCTTTCAAAGGGTTTTCCACTTTGTAAACAATCTCTTTTGTTTGTGTGATTGTTTGCGTTCAATTTCTTTTTTATTTGCTTGTTAATTGATTAACAATATATAATTTCGAATCTTGGTATATTGGTTGTGTATCTTGGTTCAAAATATTAGATCAAGAATTTTCTGCACACCTAGGCTATGTTTGGAATGCAGGTGTGGACTGTGTTTCTGGTCTGGAAGTCAGATTAAAGCCTAGATTTTAGAATCCTTGTTTGGCATGGGCTGAGGCCCTGGTTCAAGTTTTGGCAGCAGGTCTCAAAATTCCGTGCATATAGATAAACGACGTTAACATCACATTGTTTTTGTTTTTTTTTTCTAAGTGCGTTAACGTCACATACATGGCTATCCCTTCTTCTTCTATTTTTTTTCTTGAACATATGTGGCTGTTCTTGCCTCTTCCGTGGCACTTCTCATTCTCTTGGGCGTTGTAATTACAAAATAAATTCCAGCTCTCTCACCCTTGACTAATATATATATTTGTCTATTTTGTTGACTCCTTTATGGCTAACTTAGAATGATGAGTGTATTTGTCAATTTTGTAGACTCTGTTATGATATACTTTGGTAGTATGTGCTTGAAATGTGTAGACTTTTGACATAATTTATGTAACCATTATTATGTTATTTATGTCAGTTTGGGAGGATGTTTATGCATATGTCATGTTTTCTTGTTCTTTTTATAAATCTTGACCTTGTGTTGCCAAGAAAGAATTTAGTTTCAAACCTAGCTTTGTCTCGGGCTGAGTAAAGAATAGCTCTGTCTTGGGACTTTTGGGTGAGGGGATCATGACTTGCCCCGAACCTAACTAATGAATACGAATTTGTGCCAAACTTTTCAATTATATTATAAAAGCCAGCGGCAATTTATTTAGCCTGAAAGAAAGAGGACTTTATACCCATTAGTTTCTAAAATCATGCCTAGCCCTTACAGGTGAGAAATGACTTGTTGTACTGCTATTTAAATTTCACTCTATATGCTCTTCTGAGCAGAGGAATTTGAAGGGAATTTTCTTGTTTTAAATTGTTCAGGTACGTAGTCATAGATGTTGCTTTGCACAAGTCAAATACAAAATACAACAGAGATGACAAGAATAGGCCTTAAATTCAATCTAATGTGTCACAGTTATTATTACGAACAGATGGTGTGCTTTGCCATGTTGAGGGGGGGGGGGGGGGGGGGGGGGAAACAGGCCATTAGAAAAGCACTGATTCCTAAATACATTTATGTGACAAAATCACAACCTATTCTACTAATTCCAGAGGTGAAGATAATTCCTATTCTCCTTGTTACATTTTCACGATCTTGGTAAAACCATCCTCCCACTCCTGAACCATCATATGGTCATCCATCCAAAGCTGCAATACCCATTGGCTACAACCATAGCTCCGAATCTGCCTTGGTAAAACAAGAAGCTGTGAAGGATTTATCCATGAGATTTTGTTGCCGTGAGAGATAGAGAGAGTGAACCACGGGATAGCTTTGGCTTAAGGAGCTTCCTCTGAAAACACGGGAGAGCTTTAGCAAAATAGCTAACTTTAAAAGCAAACAAAAAGTAAGAAAAAGTCTTTCCAAAAAAAAAAAAAAAAAAAACACACACTTCTCAATTTAAAGTACCAGGTCGTGAGAATTTTGGCTGAACAGAACCCACGTGTTGGACCCACTTGATATCAAGGACGTTATTCGTATTAATTTAAGCTGAAGTGGGGAACAAACGGAGATGACTGCCATTTATGAAAGAGACCCCTGCCTGCACCCAAGCCAAACGTGGGCTTTAGTTTCAGTCTGACAATAAAAACCAATACCCTGTTCTGAAACAAGACCCCTGCCCGCACCTAGGAGTGAATAGAGGACTAGTCGGAAGCGGAATTTGACATTCCGACATCCGGTCCTCTAACTAGCAGATGACCAAAATAGAGTCCGCTTCCGCTTCCGACTCTTAGCGAAAGCGAAAGCGGACTTAGCGGAAGCGGATAGCAGAATTTAGACAATGTTTTGGGCCATATTTTTTTGCCCATTTAAGCATTTTTTTTTAAAAAGTAAAGATCTTATTCATTAATCATTCATCAATTCACAAATAACATATCAAAAAATTAAATATACAACCCGAACTTCACATGAACATTTCTCAATTCATTACAAATATCTCAATTATATAAATGAACAGAATAAGTATACAAATAAAAATTAAGAATTTATATTTGCACCACATCAACTCATCAAGACACGAAATGATTAGAGTTGAATTTTGGAGTAAAATGTTGGCCATCCTTTAAAATTCAAACTAAGACAACCATATCATATTATGATCGTATTAGTTTTGATGGCCATTTTATTTAGCCCATAATATTTAAAAACCAACAACTCATTGTTGATCTTTTGAAAACCGAAAACAACATCCTAGCAACCTATTTTAAAAACCGAAAATCCTAAAACATGCAATTGACAAATAAGTGTAAAAATAAATCTAAAAACATGCACTTCACAAAATCCATATTCAATAAATCCTAAAACAACATGCAAATAACAAAATTCAGATTAAATAAATCTCAAAACAAGTCTGCAACATACAATTCACAAAATTAATAATCACAGATTCACAACGTCACCTAGTAAGTAGTAAACTAGGACATTATACTATGCTAACAGACATGAAACATGCATCATCACTTATAATTTTACACTAACACATGAAACATACATCATCATAATAGGAATTTTAATAGGACATTTAACAGAAAGAGTTCCCCTAACCCCGATACATGTATCAACTCCACTTGACAGAATCCACACCTACAGAGGTTTACACATCACTTATAATTTGTAAACCTGTGAATGATAGTGACATTTATACTAACAGATTTTCTTTTGGAACTTTATTCGAACATATAAAATGCATGCTAAAAACAACAATTGCTAAAAACAGCCATATATCTCAATCTCTATAATAAAACACCCTAAATTATTAGCTAAATAAACAACAACGCAAATGCAGTTTGTAACTTACCCTGAGGCCTGCCGCCTGAGCTCTTTCTTTTGGACGATTTATATCCACGCCCACTTGTAGCAGAGAAGACAGAGACCAAATCAGCAAACAACAACATGATCAATCCAGCCCAAATGTAGCAGAGAAGACAGAGACCGAGAGAGAGAGAGAGATCGACAGAAAACTAGAGAATTACAAAGATGTTCAAAATGTGTTTGTTGTGTCGCCGGAGAAGTCGAAGCTCAGCTGTAAGAGGAGAGAGAGTATGTCTTTGAAGTGATCGAACAGAGAGAGAGAGAGCTGAGGGACAGAGGGACTGAAGGAGAAGAGTGAAGGCTTTTCGCGAAGGAGAAGAGGGGAGGGGAACAGGGGACTTAGGGTTTTTTGTGTTTTCACCGTGGATCAAAACGACACGTTTTGATCCACGGTAAATATTTTTTTAAACAAAAAATAACTAAATGACGTTGTTCTATTTAAAATAGAACGACGTCGTTTTAATATTTAGTTTAAAAAAAATAAAATAACGGAACCGATTTCCGCTAAACCGGCGGAAACCTCCGCTTTCGGGAAAACTCCAAATCCACCTTCATTTCTGGTTCCTGGAAGTGCCGGATCTCATCTTCCCGAACTGGTGACGGAAACGGAGCCAGAGCTCTGCCGGAAGCCGGACTGGACTTACACCCCTACCCGCACCCGCATTCCAAACATGGCCCTAATGTTTGTGATATTGTCTAGGTGATCTTAGAATTGTTTAAATTGATTAAATAGGTTGAATTTCTATCATTTCTTAGGGTTGTGTGATATTTTCCAGATTTAGACAGATTTAATAAAATTCTTATGTGCTAAGATTTGTATAAGGTTTTCCGCATTAGGGTGTAGTAGGTTGTGCTGAAATTTTTAATTTACTATTCATCCCGCTCTAGGTAAGTTTACGGTCTAAGCCGTGTCCCACACTTAGATCTATGTGTTTCTGGAGGCCTTTGAAGACCACGACCGGCGGGGATGGTATCTACATTGATCGCAGAAGATTTCTGTACTAGCCAACATGTGACAAGACGACGTGTGTGACCTCATGTGCTGCCCTGCACGCGCGCAAATTTTATGCGCTCGTTTCTTTCTCCTCATTTTTCAACGACAGGTGGTCCTCTTCGGTATGCACGCTTCAGGTGGCTGGCATCTGAACATCCAAGCGCTCCTTGTGGTCTTCTCCGATGATTGGCTGGGCAGCACGTGTGGGCCCATGCCCACGCCCACGCACGCACATGGATCTCATGTGCCACCCCATTTTTCCATCTGGCTGACTCCTCGCCTCCAACCACTGGTCCTGCCACCCTCTTTCGCTATTGACTTTCTTTTTCTGCTGGTTTTTTCAGTTTACTACCTTTCGTGAGCTTTCCACCTTTTATGGGTCTTTTCTCGCCCTTTTGGGCTTGGATTTGTAAGGCTGTTAAACCTTTGGCCCGTCACCTCTCCGAAGGATCTGACACACCCCTTAGAACATGTACTTGAGGTTTTCAAACCTCCTTGATCTTAATGAAAGCTTGTTGTTTTGACTAAAAAAAAAAAAGCATACAATATTAGAGGTGAGGGCCTGAAGAAATACTCTAAAGCACATATTCTAGTGCAAAATGAGAAGATAAGACGGGAGAAATAGAGCCCCTCGATTGGTCTGGTGCCATAATTTGTGTTTGAAGAATAGGCTGCCATGAAGACGGTATTGGACGCTTTTCACCATATGGAGTGGTTTGAGTCAACTGCTCCAAATATAAATGGATATTGGTTTCTCCAAAGCATAAACTTGGTTCAAAATGTAGCATCTAAAATTTTCGTTGCGCATATGACTTTATGAACTGCAGATGCACAGCCGTGGTTGCTTCATCAGTACATGACCCGTTTATTGCTGATAATCTGCCCGTGAATGCAGTGGAGACACTTTGACTGTGCCAAGCGTGGCTTTTCATGCCATTTCTTTCTTGGTGATTGCTTGAGGAAGTGAAAATTTGTATAAGCATGGATAGACTATAAAGGGAAAAAAGAAGAAGGAATTTTTGGTCAGGAACTCCAACTTTTGACTGATAATGGCAGTTTGAAGTTTTGATGTGATGTCTTGAAATAATCGTCTTTGGTTAACACATAAAAATGTAGTTAAGATAGATTACCTCAGCATAGAAACCTTCTTGAAATAGATGGAATGTTTTTATTAATTGGTATATTCACAAAACTCAACCTCAGTTAGATGCTATTAAAACGCCTTAAACATATTGACTGACCATGTCAAATAGGAAAGGAAAAGAACAAAAAGACCTTTAACTGTATTGACCGACAATATCTAAACTCAAAAGCAAAGAAAGAATGAGTAGGGAATAGACCATATCTACTACCAAATGCTATCCAAATTTCTTATTGCTTCTAGCATAATCGTTATTTTGTCTAGGATAATTTTGATCAGATTATTCTAAACTTTAATTGGTATTTTTGTAATTGTTCAGTAAAAAAATATAAATCACGAACACGTGTTTAGTGTCATTTTGGAATCGAGACTTGTGCTTTAAACTTTTTGATTTTGAGACATGTGCTCCCTCCGTTGGTGAATTCAAGGTTTCACTTATTGTTGTTATATATGGACTGAAAATTCATGTGGCACTTTTTTAAAAACATCCGCTGCATAACTGGTTTTTTTAAAAAAAAATAATTTAAGTCATTTACATGTAGAAAAATAAAAATAAAAATCAAATTAAATTGAAAATTAAATTAAGATATAATTTTTATCTTTTTTTAAAAAATTGAACCTCCGCTATGAGCAGTTTATTTTTTTTGTCCCTTTTTTTTGAATTTTGGAATTTATTTATTTATTTTTAATTTTCAGCCTCTAAATTCACTTCAGTTTTTTTTTTTTTAATGTTTTTCTTACAGACGGCAAAACACTTTGAATTTCTAGATTTACAAACAGAGGAACTATAGATTTCTTTTTTCTTTTTTTCTAAATAGGAAACTATAGATTTCAAAATTAAAAAATTTAAAGTGAGGATCTTCTTTCTTAAATAGCATAAATCACATGTATCTATATACCAATTTTTCCCTTATATATGGACTATCCCTACTTTGCGTTAACATGTGGACCCGTTTCTCCTAGAGTGGCAACGCCTGTGTGGAGGGACACGGGTCAACCTCCAACCCACGTAAGCACGAGGGACAACTGACAAGCAGCGCTTCCCTTTAATTTTTTTCGATTTTACTTTATTCTTTTATATTGTTTTAATTTTTTTTTTACCCGTGCCACATAATATTTACATGGCGTTCAATAAATTAAAATTTTAATATCTAAAATTTTATCATCATTATAATTTTTTCTTTCTCTTTATTTTTTCACCAACTTTTTCATTCTCTATTTTCAACTTTTTACCGACTCCTAAAATTTTGTTCCCAAATGCCATGTAAAATTCTGCTAAAATTTGGATAGAGAGTTTAAGCGAGGAATTTATTTTTTTAATTTGAAAAAAAATAGTATTTTAGTCCTTAAATTTTTATCACTTTTATCTTTTAGTCTTTAATTTCATTTTTTCAAATTTTAGTCCTTTACTTTACATTTTTTTTTATGAAAAAACCCTCAAGAAAGGCCGCGCCACATAGTTGAAAGCCACTATTTTCCAACTCACACTGTCACGTAATGAAAAGACTACATTTTTTTTTTCTAAGCAAACGTGAAAATTCATTTCAATGGAAACATTACAACAATGTTGAGTACAAATAAGCATATAAGGTCCGATATAATGAACATGGACATAAAGTCCGGAACATTAATTTTAAAGGCCCGAAGGGCCATACATCCAACGGCTTTAAAGGCCGAAATTCAGATGCCCATAAAAGGCCTCATACAGATGAGCCAAAAGGCCCATAGATTTGAAACAGTTCTAAAGACCCAAAGCAAACTCTGCCAGCAGAGGTAGTGATCGCTGGAGTCCCCAGAAACTCATCCATAACAACACAGTCACAATGGAGGAAAGCACGAGATCCTTCCCACAAAAGCCCAAAGAAATGAAATTATTAAAAGGGGAATTGTCATTTTAATCCCTAGGTTTTGACCCATCTAGCGGTTTGATCCTTAAGAACTAAACCCTAACAAAATAATCCCCAAACTATCATCTTTTGACAAAACCATCCTTTCGACAAGGTTCCGTGTATTTATTTAACTGCAACTATTGACACATAAGCAAGAGTTATAGGTGACATTTAACTAATCCATATCAGCTGTTTATCACAATCCATGTTCCTCAGAATAAAAAAAATAAAAACAAACAGAAATTTCTATCGCACAATCTTTGCCCCTTCACCTCGTTGAGCTCACAGGCCACTCCTCCGCCATGCTTATCGTCCACTTCACACTCTAAAAAGGCTGATGGGTCAGGGTCATCTTCAAGAGTAGAGCAATTGGAAAGTGGTCAAACTCGAGGTAAAAAAAACTGATTCAGATAGAGAAATTGTTGATTTTCTTCAAAGATATGGGGTAAGTAGGGATGCTAAAACAGCTGGGACCAAGTGGGATAAAATGTTGGGAGATTTTCTGGAAGGTGTACAAGTGGGAGAAAGGAGGTAAGAGGAAGCAAGATGGAAATAATTCCAGGTCTATCAAGAACCATCTGATCTTCAAAGTCTAGATCCCCTGACTCGAAAAGTGAGTGGGTGGGGTCTAGGTACTTGTCACCGTCCTCCTCATCTACTTAGTCCAAGTAGAGGTGATTCTTCTCCTTAAACAACTATGTTTAAGTTGGGTCAGGGAGGGACTCGTTGGCCATGGCATTAATGTTATCATCATAGGGTACACTTTGGCCTCCTTGCGTTGTATTCATCGTTGAGATGTTTGCCATGATGGCCAAGCAAAGCATGTAGCTTGTGAGAGATGGAGCTCTTTCTTTGCTAAATACTTTGAGAGATGAAGCTCATCAAGAACTTCTGCTTACTGAGCAACGAGAATATAATCAGGCGAGTCTACCTCGATCCAAAAACAATAAGATTAAAAACTCAACTGTCCTAGAAGAAAAGTGAGAGAAATATTATTGCAGAGATTTTGAGAGAGAGAGAGAGAGAGAGAGAGAGAGAGAGAGAGAGAGAGAGAGAGAATATTATATGCAGAAAACGTACTACAAGACTGCATCATTGATTTCCAACAGTTGCAAGGCAATTACCGTTCTCGCAGGGCAGACGTCGAAAGTTGCAATGCTAGCTTATGAGTATGGCAAAAATCTGGTTTGTAAATTCTTTAATTCTTCTCTGTAAATTACTGCAAGGAGCAAGCTTAGTTGTGGGTTCTCTTATTAGTTAGCCATGTCCAAACACAAAATTCTAGATAAATGGTGAACCTATAAATAAACTTTGCTTTCTTTCCTCCAGCAACTAGAACTCTCTTCCTATTTTGAACACGGTACACCTCTAGAATAGACTAATAGCTTCACGCAAAAATGGAAAAAAATGACAAGAAATGGGACTGAACACCAACAGCATAAAAAGTATTTTTTTTAGCTGGATTTAGGCTGTATTTGGTCAAAGAGATCATGCGAACAGTAAATGGTCTGAACTGATGACCAATATGTGAACTATCTTTGCTAGAGAGAGCTCAAGTAATATTTCTTGCAAATGAGCACGAGTAATTTCACAATTGTAGGCCATACACTATAACAACTGTAAACGTCTGTAACTTGATTTTCTTTAGGTGATCTGTGAAGGCCTATAAAAAATTTGAACTCCAACCTTCCCTTGCTACCTGGAAAAGCTTATGAATATTTCCAAGCTTAAATTATTTAGAGCCGAGATCTGATCTATTTCCAAGATGGCCCCGTAAGAGGCTTTTCAGTGGATAGATTCGTTTTTGGACAACAAGTCAAAGTCTTCGGCAGAAGAAAGTCTTCCACTACCACAGCTTCTTCTGGTACAAGTCTTCAACAACCCACGTGAATTCTCCAAGCTCTAGAGTGTGGAGTGGACGATAAGCATGGCGGAGGAGTGGCCTGTGAGCTTGACGAGGTGGAGGGCGAAGACTGTGGGAAAGAACTATTCCGTTTTGTTTTTATTTATTTCATTATGAGGAACGTGGGTTGTGATAAACAATAAATGCCACCTGGACCTCTTGCTTACGTGTCAATAGTTGCCGTTAAATAAGTACACGAAAACTTGACAGAAGGATTGTTTTGTCAAAAGATGATAGTTTGAGGATTATTTTGTTAGGGTTTAATTCTTAAAGATCAAACCGCTAAAGGGAGCAAAACCTAGGGATTAAAATTTCCATTTCCCTTATTAAAAAAAACAATAAAAAAGCAAAACACACAACAAAAGAACCCCATGGACTGTTGGCCAAAACAAATGGCTGGAGAAAACCACGAAAAGCAACACAAACAGAGCATGAAAAGGGCATGCGCGTGAGATCCGCGCGCGCAGGTGGACGCGATTGGCTCTTCACTCGCCGCTGCACCAGCGCCGAAGAGATATGCAAAGAAACACCTAGAGCTGAGGAGCTCGACTGTGCGGAGCGTGGTCGCTAAAAATCCTCCAAACCGACTAGATCTAGCCATGAAAATAGACAAAACGAAGGAGCCAAAAAGTGCGGTATTGGAGGGGAGAAGAGAAAGAAGTCTAGGGGTGTAAGTCCGGTCCGGCTTCCGGCGGAGCTCCGGCTCCGGTTCCGGTTTCGTTACCGGTTTTGGGAAGTTGAGATCCGGCTCTTCCAGGAACCGGAGCCGGAGGTGGATTTAGAAATTTCCCGGAACCGGAACCGGAACGGAGTTTCCGCCGGTTCAGCGGAAAACCGGTTCCGGTTTTTTTTTTTTTAAAACTAAAAGTTCAAACGACGTCGTTCTATTTAAAATAGAACGACGTTGTTTAAGTGTTTTTTTTTTAAAAAAAATATTATATCGTGGATCAAAACGCCCATTTTGATCCACGGTAACCGTAATTCCTATTTCCCTTCCCCCCAGCCCCCAGGCCACCTCTCTTTCGCGAACCACCATCCTCAGTCCTCATCACTCCCTCAAGCTCTCTCTCTCTCTGTTCGTCGAGTCTCCTCATCACTCCCTGAGCTCCGTCTTCTCCGGCGAATGCAAGCAACGTTGGTCTTCGAGTCTGCCTCCATCGTTGTGGCTTTCTCGTTTTGCGTCTCTCTCTCTCTCTCAATGTATTCTCCATCTCTCTCTCTCTATGTTTCTTTCTCTCTCTCTAGTCTCTGTCTCCATCTCTCTATCTCTCTGTCTCCATCTCTCTAACTCTCTGTCTCTCTCTGTCTCCATCTCTCTATCTCTCTCTGTAGTTCAAATTTTTCACAGATCTATTTGGCTAACTTGTTAGTGTATATTGTGAATTTGTGAACCTGTTAATTGTATTGCATTAAGTGGTGCAAGGGTTCGGCTAAGCCTAAGTGCATGAATATTAGCCGAACCCTTTGAAAATTGTATTGCATTATAGTTATATTGCATTCATTTGAAAAACGAATCAATATTAGATTCTTAATGATTTATAACTAACTGTAATTGTGATTTGTGAACCTGTCATTGTGAACCTGTTATTTTGAACCTATGATTATGGCTAAATTATATTGTTTATAGTTATATTGCATTCATTTGAAAAACGAATCAATATTAAATTCTTAATGATTTATAACTAACTGTCATTGTGATTTGTGAACCTGACATTGTGAACCTGTCATTTTGAACCTGTGATTATGGCTAAATATTAGTTGTTAGTTGTTTTTAATTTCTCGTTCATTTTCTGCTGTCTTTAATTTGGGTTAAGTTGATTATGGCTTCTGCAGCTCCAATCAAGTCCTCCACTGGATGAAGCTTCAATTGCTTGTATATTGCGTGACTTGCTGCATGCAATTGAGTATCTGCACAATGAAGGAAAAATCTATAGAGACATCAAAGGTCTTTACTTCTTGAGATCTACAACTACTTCTTGTTCCATGGGGGCTGGGCTGTAGAAGGAAGAGAAGGGGGTGGGGGTAGGGGCCGGTGAGGGTGGAGGGGTACATAACCTATCCAAAAATGTGTTATATGGTGTGCTTGATTTGGTGGTGATGGGTGAGACTTCTTCTGGAACAATCTGATTAATGCTCCTTACATGATTGCCCAGTGTTGTTGAATGAATAATATCTTTACTTTTCGTAAAAAAAATGCTTAAATGGGCCAAAAAATATGAACCAAAATATTATCGGAATTCCGCTAGCCGCTTCCACTAAGTCCGTTAAGAGTTGGAAGCGGAAGCGGAATCGATTTTGGCCATCCGCTAGTTAGCGGACCGGATGTTGGAATGTCAAATTCCGCTTCCGACATGTCCGCTATTCACCCCTAGAAAGAACAGCCAAGGGAGACAAAAAAGAAAGAGAGGGAAGGGAGCGACGCTCCTCTCGTCGTGTGGGGCTGCTGGAGAAAATGGTCAGAAGAGGGGGTGAATGGTCTAGAGAGAGGGCAGATGCTCTTGGTCGATTGCCCTTGTCACTTGTGGCGTTACGTCCAAGGTAATGAAAAGACTACATAGAAATGAGAAAATGGCGTAACTCGTCGTCCCCCCTCCTCCCCTCCCCCGACAGACCCCGAATTGGTAAAAGTAAGAGACGTGAGCCTCGTTTTCGATTCAGCCAATCAACATCCTTAAGAGTTGAAGTAAAAGTAGGAAGATAAGAAGCAATCAATTGAATGCTTCTGGCATCCAAAATCTTCATTCTCAAAAATGAAGCACTGAACAAGTTATGGTGCTTGTTCGAGAAACCAACTGGTCAGCTCTTCTTGTCTTGCTATCTTGCTTTTGTTTGAAGTTTGGCTCCGCTGCGGACACCATCACCGTAGCTAAATTCATCAAAAGACGGTGAAACCATAATTTCCGACGGCGGTGACTTCAAAGTGGGATTTTTTCAGCCCTGAAAATTCTACCTTATTAACCCAGCTGTTCATAGACTAGTTCGCTGTATTGTCATCAAGTTTTTGAACTTTTCGCTT
This sequence comes from Morella rubra, assembly GCA_003952965.2. Lineage (NCBI taxonomy): Eukaryota > Viridiplantae > Streptophyta > Magnoliopsida > Fagales > Myricaceae > Morella > Morella rubra. Next base: position 42,834 of record RXIC02000172.1, on the reverse strand, counting down.
ATCCTCTTCAACAACAGGAGCAATATCCAAAAACTAAGGTTCCATTTCCCCTCGAACTTCTTATGGAATCTTAGATAACCTCCTTGTTTGCTTATTCATCATCACCCAAACACCGGAGGCTCTTATTAGAGTTTCGCCAGTGTTATAATCTCGTAAAAGCCAATCACGGCGCATACCATTCTTTCTAGATCGACTGACCCAAGTGTCTAATTGAACAACATGCCCCCAAGTAGGATAGCGAGCTACCACAACCTACATTCGTGAAACCACCCATATCAGGTTCTTTTTGCACATCTCTGGTGTTGAACCAAAGCCATCACCAAGAAGTCCAGCACCCTTAACATGATTAATAAGGATAGTTTCCTGTAGATGATTCATTAACGTCTCTACAGATGTTGTACGATCAGCACCTACTTCATCTGATCTAATAGAAAAGTTCTGTCAGAATATAAAACCATCCTCAACAATGCTTCCTAGACCAAAAGGGTCAATGAGCATGTCAGACCGCCTTGGTTTCCAATCAAGCATCATCCACTACTTCTCAGCAGCCAAGAAGATAATGGTAATAGTAGCAAGAAGCATGCTCCAATCAGGTAAGGTGTTAATGAAAGTCCTAGGGTCATGTGACGATGTTTCACATTCATTCTTCACACCTTCCATTGGTGTTGTCAAACCAATTGAGCTACCATTAATTTTGGGAGGAGCATGGGCGTTGGCCTTGACTTGCAAGCTACCAGGAGATTTTGATTTCATTCCTCCCAACTTCACAAGCATGTTAGTGGACTTTCCGCCGAAGTTTGAGGCTGGAGAAGCAGCCGGGAAGAATGCAGAAGTAGCGGCAATGGCAACCATGATGAAATTCTATGACCCGCTCAATTAATGCTTATAAATAGGATCAATGTTTTCTGAGGAATAATTCTCTGTTAGTTTCTTAACCAGCCGAAAACCGAGAAAAATGCTTTTGAAGCTGAAGACGATGATGAAAGCAAAACATGGAGAGCTGACCAGTTGGGGACGATGACGTAGGCCATTTTTCCATTTCTATGTGGTCTTTTCATTATGTGGCAGTCTGAGGTGGAAAACAGTGGTTTTCAGCTTATGTGGCCTGCCCCTGGGTTAGGAAAACATACCAATCCTGACGAAATGGCTCTTTCGTCAAAAAAATACAAATTTAAGTATCAAAATCTGAAAAAATAAAATTTAAGAATTAAAATATAAAAGTGGTGAAATTCAAGGATTAAAATGCCATTTTCAAATTTGTTAAATCTTAGAGATTTATTTCATCTTTATTTCATCTTTTTTTCAAAGGCTCCTCAGGAGGAGGAGGCTAGGAATCAATTCATTTCAAGTTAAAACTAAAGAGTGGGGTCTGATCCCCTTAAGTTGCTGTTGTATTGTTGGTTTTTTTTGTAGTTTCTGTTGTTCTTGTAGTTTTCTTTGGATTGTAGTAGCTCTGTTCTGACGCTGGTTTTACTTAATGTTAGTTTGGTTTGAAGCCTTTCAAGCCTCGAGCCGTTTGCTTAGAAAAAAAAAAGTAGCTTTTAAATTTTTCCCCGACCACCCCCCTTGACGTCGCTCACGGCCTCACCCCCGTCGCCGACGTCGTCTCTCTCTTACCGGCATCTCCTCTCTCTCTCTCACGCAGATCCTCTCTCTCTCAGACTCTCACGCAGATTCTCTCTCTCACGCTCAAATACCACATTTGCTGTAAATTTTTGTATTGATTTAGATTTAGATTTATAAGTTGCTGTTGCTGTTGATTTTGATTTTTGTATTGAGTTGATTTTTTCCTCAGGTTGCTGTTGAAGAGAATCAAATCAGGTTAATATTTCTCATTTTACTAAGTTACTGTTAGTTTATGTTAGAGTTTGGAAGTTATGGTTATGTTGGTTATGTGGAGATTGGAGGTCAGAGCTGATTTGATGTTGGATTTGGATGAATTTAGGGTTAGGTCGTTGGATGATTTGCTGATTTTATGTCGTTGGATTGTTTGATGATTTTATGCTGATTTTATGTACTACAGGGATTAATGCATCAATGCCCAAAATCTCCAACCCTTCTACTCTTGCAATCTTCTCCACTGCAACGTATCAAAGATTTCTTCTTCTCAACCTGCAGTCGAAACGCATTTCCTCCTCGTCCTCATCATCCCCTGTACCGACAGAACAACACATTGCTCGTTTGATACTAGACCAAAAATCAGCCTCCCAAGCCGTCCAAGCCTTCAGATGGGCCTCCAAACTCCCCAGTTTTATGCACTCACAATCTACCTACCGTGCTTTGATCCGCAAGCTTTGTGCTTTCCGTCGCTTTGATACTGTAAAGGAACTGCTCGACGAAATGCCCAAGTCCATCGGGTCACCCCCAGATGAAGACATTTTCATTACTATCGTCCGTGGTCTCGGGCGGGCACGTATGGTCAAGCAAGTGATCAAAGTGGTTGACTTGGTTTTGCGATTTGAAAGGAAGCCGTCTTTGAAGATTTTCAATTCAATTCTTGACGTTCTTGTTGGGGAAGATATTGATTTGGCTAGAGAGTTTTACAGAAAGAGAATGATGAGGATAGGTGTTGAAGGTGATGATTACACTTTTGGGATCTTAATGAAAGGGCTTTGCTTGACTGATAGGATTGGTGATGGTTTCAAGCTGTTGCAAGTCATGAAGTCTAGGGGAATTAGGCCAAATACTGTGATTTATAACACGTTACTTCATGCACTTTGCAGGAGTGGTAAAGCTGGGAGAGCAAGGAGCTTGATGAATGAAATGGAGGAGCCTAACGATGTTTCTTTCAATGTCATAATATCTGCCTACTGTCAAGAGGAGAATTTGGTGCAGGCTCTCGTCCTGTTAGAGAAGTGCTTCAACTTGGGTTTTGTGCCTGATGTTGTCACAGTGACTAAGTTGCTAGAACTTCTCTGTAGTGTTGGTCGTGTAGCTGAGGCTGTTGAGGTGTTGGAGAGATTTGAAACTAAGGGAGGTATGCTTGATGTTGTGGCTTATAATACTTTGATAAAGGGTTTCTGTAAATTACGGAAAGTGAGAGTTGGGTGTAGCTTTCTGAAGAAGATGGAGAGGAAGGGTTGCCTTCCAAATGTAGACACATATAACATTTTGATCTCTGGTTGTTGTGAGTCTTCGATTATGGATTTGGCCCTTGATCTGTTTAATGAGATGAAAACAGAAGGGATTAGATTGAATTTTGTTACCTATGATACACTAATTAGAGGCTTGTGTTCGGGAGGAAGGGTGGAAGATGGGTTTAAGATTTTGGAACTAATGGAGGATAGAACTGGGGGATCTGAGGGTCATATTGCCCCTTATAATAGTGTCTTATATGGTCTGTATAGGGAAACCCAGTTGGATGAAGCACTCATATTTTTGACCAAGATGGGGAATCTATTTCCTAGAGCTGTTGATAGGAGCTTAAGGATTTTACATTTTTGTACGGAGGGTGCTATTGAGGAGGCAAAGAAAGTATTTGATCAGATGCTTGGAGAAGGGGGAATTCCAAGTGTTCTTGTTTATGACTATCTAATTCATGGGTTCTGCCAAGAAGGGTGTGTGCGTGAAGCTTTTGAGCTGGTAAATGAGATGGTTGGTCTTGGTTATTTTCCACTTGCACCAACCTTCAATGCTCTAATCAGCGCGTTTTGCAGGCAAGGAAAGGTTATTCATGCACTGAAACTTATTGATGACATGGTTGCAAGGGGATGCATACTTGATGAAGGAACTTATAATCCCTTAGTCAATGCTCTTTGTAAGAAGGGAGATTTTCAGAAGGCTTTGGGGCTCTTCACACAAATGGTGGAAAAAGGAGTTGTTCCTGATTATTATTTATGGAACTCATTACTTCTTTGTCTGTGCGAAGAAACGTCATGGTTGGAAAGTAACAACATGTTCAGAGTAACTTCTCAATTTCAGCGTATTTTTGAGACTTAAATTTATTTGTCTTTGAAATTATGGATGGAGTATAAGGACATGGAAGTACCAATTTGACAAAGGTTAGCAGAAGTATCGGCTCCACTAGGTTGAAAAAGGGGCAAGGGCACGATGTAACACAAAATAATCTTCAAACTATTTAGAGGTGTATTCTTTTGCGTCATCAGATTGTATAATGCGGCAAAAGAAGTACCAAATTGGGTTAAAATTTCTAAAACAAATGCTTTAGAGATAGGTAATAACTCATAATTTTCTTTCATTATTGAGGGAGATAATCCTATAAAAGTCATTCACAAAGGTAAATGAATTCAGTACCTGAGACCCAAAGAAGAGGAAGAAATATGAATTCAACCACTTACATTGGAATGAACTACTTCAAACAAGCTGGAACTGCCAAAGGTTATCCACGGAAGGATACTTTAGTCTGAATGCCACTATCACTCCAACCCCGATAACAAGGTCTTTTTTCTTTTCTATACCGATCTGAGCCACCTGTCATTTTTGGTTTTAGCTGGCTCTCAATTTACTATGGCCCCTTTTGTTTGTAAGAGAAATTCAAGTGCCTAAAATGGGATCTCAAATCAACTGGCATTTTTCTTGTGAGTCCGAGTATTGTCTGGTTTCGGGAGGCGACGATCTTGAGCCTGACGGAGTGGGCAGATCCTGTGATTGGGAACAACCCGATCTTGAGGTTGATTTCTGGGATCATATTCATGCATGAGCAGGACTACAATCAAGCTCTGGAGCACACCAATGCTGGAAGCACTATGGAACTGTGAGTTTCCTGGTTTTTTTTCTTTTGAGTCTTGCAATATATATATATATGGAACTCTCATGTCATATTCCTTTCTACAATTTTATGGGAATAATCTGTAAGTCAAAGCGTTTGCATACTTTTTATGTGAATGATGTCCATCTTTTAGTCATTGCGGTATCCCTATGTCCAGCATAAAACGTTTATATATCAGGAATGAAGGCATTGTACACACTAAGAGGAGGTACATTATGCCACTATCCCTAATGGTTTTCCTCTCAATTTTAGTTACTGTTGATAAATATGTCCCACATCATCGAGGACTTGACCCTGAGATTTATCACCCACCAAACCTTTCTTATGGGGGTGGAAGTGCCCTCCACCCTACAGTATATCTGCTTGGTCCTTCGGCTACAGTTGAAAGGAAAAAAGTTGTATCCCTGGTGCATCCATTGTTAAAAAGTAGCTAGATGTACTTGAAGACATTCTTGATACTCAAACGATTACATTTTCAATAATTTTATGTGTAAGGTTTACTTTATATATATTGGGGATTGATCTAAGAATTATCGATATCTATGCTCATGTAGAAGTATTTGTTTTACTTTGTCGAAAAGTTAGTGGGTAATACTGAATTTATTTGCTTTTCACAATTTTGAAACTTGTATTCTATTTACTTGAATAGGATCTAGCCAGATATTGATGCTTAAAATTTCAAAATTGTCCACGTGGTCTAAAGATTCTGGAGCACGCCAATGGCTTCTCTGATAGAAATTGAATGTTTACAGCAACCTGCTTGCTTCCCTTAACTGTGCAATTCGTCTTACGTCTCTGAATTTTTCCCTCAGTTCTTACCACCTCGTAGGGTATAATGTGGGGCACTAATCTTGTTAGTCTACATTTCTGAATTTTATTACCTCCATTGCCGAAATGGTGATATAATTCCTCCATTCAACATGGAGAGAAGGAATGAAAAATGGGTTGTATAAGAGCAAAGTACTACATAGATCCTTAATAGTGGAACTAGGCTTTCTAATGTCCAAGGAGTCCTAAAAGCAACATTGAATGTCCCTGGTACGTAAGAAATGGTATGAAAATGGACTTGGTAACGGCCATGTCGGCTCGATGAGCCTTGACGAGGATGTCTAAAATTTAAAGGGAGGAGATTATAATCCCCCCAATCCCATAAAGAGGGGGGGAGGGGGAGCAAGAATAAAAAGAATGGTATAAGAATCAAGTCCCATATTGAGTCTTTATAGTGGAATTGGGTCTTTTGATGGCTTCAATGAGCTTCAAAGCAACTTTGACTCGAGTCTTTTCGGAGTACAGCACAGCAGTTTGCATTTTCTTAGGGTGCTACAGATGATGTCGCTGCTCACAAGATGATGATTGACCTCTTCTTGGCATAAGTTTTGAGGTATTGGGTTGTTAGGTTGTTAGGGTGGTGATGCCTTGACTAACCAATGTTGTATCTTCAGTTACTTTAGGTTACCTGTGTACACTGGCAAACTTGATGCTTGTTCTTTTACTGCCTGCCTGTTTTTTGGATTGCACCCCATTAATCCATCCTACATGCTTTATCTAAAAAACTGAATAAAAAAATTGTTGGTGGTGTATGTAATTTGCTTCTGCCCTTCGAATAAAGGTTTTGTTCTGTCTTTCATGGGGATGGCATTACACAAATCATCATTTGTATCCTTCACCACTAAAATTCTGCATAGAAGCATAACTAGTCTTCTGGAGTGGAGAGAAAAGCACTTGCTTAAAATGTTTCATGTTTGTTTTACAAGCCCGTTGGATATTGTTGTGTTTTTGCAGGCACGCCTTGAATGTCCAGATATTCCTCAAAATGTATACGTTGGATTATGCAAAGAGACAGCTTAGGGTGATGCAGCAGACTGATGAGGACCACACACTCACTCTACTTGCTAGTGCATGGTTAAATTTGGCAGTGGTATGTATATTGGCCATATTTTCCCATAATGAGAAATAGTCATCAGTTATAATTGTAGACTTTCTTTTGAATCAGGGCAGTTCCAAGATACAGGAAGCATATCTAATCTTCCAAGGTGTCTCAGAGAAGTACCAGATGACAAGTTTGAGCTTGAATGGGAAGGCTGTTTGCTCCATGCCATGGGAAGTTTTGATGAGGCAGAAACACTGCTGCTTGAAGCACTAAACAAGGGAAGTTTTGGAGGAATCACCCTGTTGGTTTTTGTTGCTTCGTAACGAGTACAAGTAGTTTTTCTGTTTCTCCCTGGAAAAGTTGCACGTCTGATTGAATTGACAATATTTAAATTGTTTTAGGTGGGTGAAAAGGGAAAATCAAATTGAATAGATGTATTTCTTCTCCTTTTGTAGCTTTTCTTTAGGTCGGCACCTCATCTTCGATCCATTTTCTATATGTCAAAATGTTGAATTAGTCATGGTATCAATAACTGTTTCCAAAACTGGCACATATTATTAAGGTTATCTTGAATTGGTAATAGATAAGCACAGCTTCATTTTGAACGATAGAGGTTATGAATAGCTGTCTGGTGGGTTGTTTGACACAGGATGCAAAAGATCCAGAAACTCTAGCCAAGCTGGTTGTATGCTGTCTTCACCTTGGAAAACCATCTTCCCGTTTTCTCAGGTAAACTATAATATCATGCCCTCGATTGTTTCCTTTGAGCTATTTCATTTTTCTAAAAAATGCCATGGAATAAAGATCGAGCATGTGTGTGCTCCCATTTCTGTGCATGCTGTTGCAAAAGCTACTACTAAGTGCAGCTGGACAACTAGAGAAGGTGAGCCTGCATGTTTTGTGAGTGTATGATGCTGGGCACATTAGTGAGCACATTAGTGAGGTTGCAGGAATTCAGCCACTAGGTGATTCTGGCCGTCAGATTTTTCTTTTTCTCACTCACAATGTTTTTTCTGAACTAGTCTACATAATGCCTTCAACCTAATTGTTTGGCACAGCTCGCCATAAAATCTTTTAGCGACCACCATGAGTATTTGATATTCTTTTTGTTATTTGGAATATCTGCGTTGAAGGTGACTAGTTGTCTGTAAATTGCACTTTGGCGTGATTATTGCTGCTGTATGGTGTCTGGTTAAGAATCTTGCATTGTATCTTGATTGAAGATTACTGGCTTTTAGGCAGTTCATCTACACCTAAAATTAGATTTATTTCAAGGACAGATCTAGAATTGCAAATGGATCCAGGTTTCAGGTCCCCTGAAAAGAAGTGCATTCTTCAGGTCTCATGTCCAAACAAGAAAAAGAGTCAATTCAAGGATCCGTGTGATAAGAGGCATTAAGATGGCTCATCCTTCATGCTTCAAGGATGTTTAGTCTCATTTATATTTGATCTTGTTGTTTTATGAACAGTTTCTATGTTTCTGTAGTGATTAAATTTCTGAAGTTTAATATTAACTTTTTGCTTGAAAATGGTAGGCATCAGCTTCAGGCATTTTCCAGTAAAGTCCCATCTTTTGCAGTGATTGAATATGATGAATATAGTTTGGCCTGTTGTATTCTGGTTGTTTTCCTTTCTCAATTAGATTGGAAGTGAGACCAACCAGGCATTACTCATTTTCATTGAAAATATTGTGCACGTGATTGAGATTATTATTGAATATCTGATTGCACCTTTTTGGCTTAGCTTTTTCTTTTCCGCGTTTGATATCTGGTCTGCTTGACATCCCTATGAGTTGCTGCGATAGAAACAATTTTCTGAATTAAGTGCTACGAGGTAATGCTTTTTTCAGTGATTGACTGCTTTATTTAACTCACTTGTCTCAATGCAGTCAGTTGAAACTTTCACACCCAGACCACATGCTTGTGAAACGTGCAGCAAGGGCGGAAGAGAGCTTTGACAGAGCTCTTCAATCAGTCGCTTGATGAATTCTTTTTAGGCTACGAGGTGAATGGTCTTTTCTTTTTATGTTGTGGTTTTTTGGTAAGTACGAGGTAATGATGTCGCTCGAAATATAGTCCTGTTAACTCTTCATGGTGGATATAATTCTATTGGCTCGTAAGCTAACGTGAACATAAAAAGTGAATGGGGAAGATGGATTTGGTGACACCGTGACAGTTTGAAATCCCGGCTAATGTGAGTCATCTTATGTACGTACCAAATGCAAGGGTTAGTGTGAAATGGGGATTTGATAGGAATTCATTTTCTGAAAGAGCCGGGTTTTGGAGTCTTGGTGGGTTTTGAGATCCTTTAGATCACTTATGTTGGGTTTGAATTGATGTGTATTTGATCTAATAATCTACTTGAAATGAATGTTAGAAGATTTCATTGAGGTTAAGATAATAATAATAATAATAATAATAATAATAATAATAATAATAACGAAGCTATTTTCATATATTTTTTCTTTTTTAGGAAAGATGAATTGTCCTTAACAAACCCAAATGAAGACAACAATGAGCCATCTATCGGACGGCATAATCCTTTACATATATTACTTGGACCCAAGGCCCACAATTTGATAATAGACCCAACGGCTGACCTTAAAATTAGGAAGAACACCAGACAGGGCAGGGGCAACATCTAGTGGAGGGGAGGCTGGCTGACCTTAAAACGAGAACCACCCTACCTGGCAATGGCAACTTCTACTAGAGGAGAGGCTGCAATTAAAAAAAAAAAAATCCAAAAAAATCTCCTTACACGATAATATGACATTCAATCTCAAATTTCAACTATTAGTTAGAGCAACTATTAGAGCAACTATGGTGGCAAGTAGTCATATAATCTCAAAATATTCTAATCCACTTTTTAGAATATACAGCTTCTACTATTCTATTATCTATTTTCGTGTCAAGTTAGGATATTAAATACCTTTGTAGACCTTTAATTTTTTTTTTTTAATAATCAAATATAAACTTTTCAAAAATTTTTAGTTGATATGTGATTTAAAATTTCATAATACGTAACTACTCTTTCTTTTTCTCGGATCATTATACTCATGTGCAACGAGTAATTACCATGATGGATGTTAGTTTTGAATTATATGAATTGAGTTGAGATATTTCTCTTTACTCCACACAAAATATAATTATAAAAAAATTATGCAGGTAAAATTGTCATTTTACCCAACCAAAATAGTAATTTCCATTCAAATTAATAATTGGGGGTGCAAAGTGTAAACGGTTGGTAGTTGAAGGATGAAATGTAATGAAATTAATAATCTGAGGTGTAAAGTTTTAGAACCCCAATAGTTGGGGAAAAGTGTATTTAATGGTTCTTAACAAAAAAGAGTGGATAGCTCGGCAAGTTATAGTTAGTATTTATAATTTTTGTTTCTATGATTGCATGCGATTGATTTCAAGTCGTTGATGTCATACCTTAGGCAAGAAGGGTGAAGTGTTCAAATTATCGTCTCTCATAAATAAAATAACTATAACAAGATACAAAAATTCAGTATATTTAATTAAAACCAAAAATCTAAGAATTCACATGTTTTCCAAAAACATAAACAACTTAAATAAAACTCTTAAACTACCTATATTTATCATTTTTCAAAACTTTATTCTCATCTAATTCTGCTGGCGTGCCATCTAAGTCTGTCCTCAAAATGCTCCACAAAATCCTTGGAAGGAAAATAAAGGTCATTTCGGTCTCTGAGATTGGGCCTGCCTAGCATTCGTAGGGCAGTCTGTCTTCTCTGCAACCTTCTCTCGCCTATCTATTGCCTTTCCCTAAATCTACAAACAAGGGTTTTCTTTTTCTCTTGCTCTTACCTTTTTCCAATAGTTTTGTCCATCTTCCAATTTTTATTTTCAATTACATGATTGTCCTTTTTATCGGTGGCCAAAAGCCCAAGTAGTCACTTACTACCTAATTCTGAATTTCAACCGAACTGCTGGCACCCGTTTTCCAAACTCTTGCTTTTAGGGCGGATAGATGGTCTTAATTTTACATGACACGGTCCCTCCGAAGAGTACGATCTTTGGGCTTGCAGCTCTCCCATCCCATTAGTGACAAAACACACCTCTCTAATTGAATGATCTTTTTTGCCCTTGAATTTTACACCCTTTTAAAAATGGTTCCCGGATTTCAGTTTTGATCAATTTCATCCTTAGTTTATTTTTATTTATCAATTTGATCCTTCCATTTGTAACATGTCCAGTTACCTAGTGAGTGAAAATGAATTTTTTTTAAATAATATAATAATTAATAATATAATTCTTTTTTTTAAGTAATTAATAACATAATTCAATAATAGAAACATAAAATTAAATTTAGTAGAGGAAAATATCATAGAGAAACTTTACCAATTAGAGAATTTAAAACAGTTAAATATAAATCTATAGAGAGGAAAATAATCAAGATTCCAGCATGCATTTAAAATTCTATATTTGCGTCTACAATAAATGTTAAAATTTGATAAACTTATTTTGAAAATAATAATAAATTTATTTTCACATAAATATGTTAACAATTATAAAATAATAATATTCCACGAGAGTAAAAATTTATTTTCGTCATTTATCATTTTTCGAAGAAATTACTATAATTACTCTGTTCACCTAATTCGCTTCGAAAGAGAAATTCCCCACTACTACAAACCTAACTCAAAATCATAATTGAAGAATTTTATAAACGAAAGAAAATAACATGCATTGTGCATGTTTCGGAAAAGTTCAAGCTCATGATCCACTGAATTCTTCCCAACCATGCAAAAAACTAAACTTGTAAAAATTGAGTAAAGAAATAGGAGAAACAACTTACCAACCTTGCAAAAAGAAGAGAAAATCATGTGCAAGGGAGAGCACCAATGAGAAAATTTGATAACTCAAAGAGAGAAATTTTCGAGGTGTATCATTTCTTGGCTGAGGATCCCTTTTTTTATGGGTTTTACGTAACATATATATTTTTTAAATAATTATATAATTTTAATTTTAATTATAACAACTGAAAATGTTATATAAAACTGATTAAACATAACAATACATTAATTCAAATCTATAAACATCACCAACAGCAATAATTATTCGTAATTAAGCTAAAAATAAAATTATATTAATGGAGTAAACATAATAAAAAATAAAACATCTCACATCTACATGCGTCGGGTCCTTAGCTGGCCTTGTAGTCGTTTCGTCATCTTGTTTATTATCCTTTCTATTATGCTTGCCATGTGGTCCACCTCTTTTGAAATTTCCCCTTGTAAGCTCTCCTACTTCAGCTGTTGGTGCTCACGGTGGTCACGTAGCATGGTCTTTGCCTCAGCTTCCTTCACCGCTCAATCTTCTAAGTATTTCTCTTTGGCAGCTCTCATTGTGCGTCTATCTTATCCCCTGCCTTTTCTAGTTGGCGTTGTAGATCAGAAGGTTGCAAACATAAAGCTAAGGAAGGTGCAGGTTTAACTGCGCATCCTAATCCACATACATATTACGAATTATTGCCTAATAGCTCAGAATATATATCAATGTTGGTGTACGTGATAGGTACCCCGACCTAGGACACTAACCAATGACTTGCGGGTACTCGTGTTTAGCCCACGCCTCAAGTGATACTTCTTTGGCCAACCCAATGAGGTACTCAAGAGCACTATAGTTCAAGTATCGAACAAAGAAAAGGAAAAGAAAGAGGAAATTGAGAAGGTGAAGGACAAGATGATAAGCAACCCTAAGTTTAAATGGGCTAGCACCCTAGCCGAACTTAGAACCCGAATTGTGGAACCTTGTTAAGTGAAATACCAAGGTATGAGAGAACCAATCTCGGGCCAAATACCTTTTCGCCTCGCAAAAGAACCTCTAGTTGAGGGACCACCACTTACCAAATAGCTCAGGTAAATGAATGTGAAAGAACCACATCCATACCCAAAGCCTGATTTTTCCTAGCTTGAGAGAACCACGCCAAGTTATAGTCTAACATGAGAGAACCATGCCCATTCTAACCCAAGTGATAGGGTTCGACCTTTATCGAAGATAAAAGGCACAAAGGCCAAAAGCTCCAAAGGAGAGTTGATATATATTACAAAGATAAAATATGTCTTACAACTGGTGTTATAGGGGAGTATTTATACACCTTCAATGGGCTTGGGCGGCCAGGCCTTTCCTTGTAGAGGAAAGGTTTAATCGCCATGTGATCAAATCACCCTAGACCTAATTGAGGCTGAAAAGGGAAAATCTTGTAGATATCCTTCCTTCTAGCCCAAACTTGCCAAAGAGGGAACCAATCAATCAAAGATTGATTGTCCTTTAACTTAGCAACATGTGGCCGGCCTTAAGCTTCCATATATGGAGCCCTAAAACCTAATTGCCACATGAGCAATCTGTAATGTCAATCAAGGATCCAATCTATCAAAATAGGACCAATATTGTTTCCTTAATTGACTCACACATATATGGAAATATCTGACACTCTAACAAAAAAAAAAAAAAAATCTCCAATTAAGGGGATTCGGCCATATAGGGATTCTACATGCGGTTTACCCTATATGGTCCAAACAGCAACGAAATACATGGTGGCAACTTTTCATGTGAAAATTTTCGTGCATGGCATGCGGACGTCACTTATACACGTATGGACGGCTTTTACAGAGAATGAAAGGGGCAAAACTCAGAGACTTATCATTCACTCAAAACACTCTCAAATCCTCCCAAATTCGTCATTTTTCGAGTTTCTTGTTCAATAATCATCTGTAGGCTAATAGAAGGAGATTCAAGCCTAGATTGAAGTAGTTTTGGGTTGATTTGGAAGCATTGTGAGATTTGGAAGCTTCTTGAGATATGGTATTTTACGATTTTTGTGGGTTTTGAGTAAAAATGTGTTTTTTTGCTTGATGTTTGATTGGTAATGCTTTGGTAGGTTAGAAACATGCTTGATGTTGATTGGATGCGAAATGGTTATGTAAAACGTGTGATTTTGGGGTTGAAATCGATCTGTGGAAGATGGATTTTTGAAGGATCTGTGCTTCGACAATCGCAGTTCGAACATATACTTTAGCCGTTCGAGCATTGTTTTTGACAATTCTAACCGTTCAGACGTACCTCAAAGCGTGCGGACAGTGCTTCACGAAACGATTACATTTTGGTAGTATTGCCTGTGCAGACAATTGTTAATCCATCCAAATGGTTGTGCTTGAAGTGCTTGAAGTTTATTTAATATTAGTTTTGTTTTGCATTTAGTATCCTTTTGACCTGTTTGGGAATTACCGCTGTTTTAATTGCCGAACGCACAGTAATTCCTGAATTGTCAAGTTGTGGACAGTTTGGGATTAGATTATCTGTAATGTACGTAAATGTTCTTGTCATTGTGCGTTATGTAGTTAGAAATTTCGACAGGCTCTCCTTTTGTCCTTCGGATGCATATTCAGCATTGTGCTTACACACTTGCCATTTGTTGGGGATGTATAACCTCAACGCTGAATGCTTGTATCTAAGGACTAAGGGGAGATGCTGCCGAAATTTCTAGCACGTCGGGCACAATGCTCGGGAAATTTACATACATTATGGATAATCTAATCCTGAATGGGATAGGACTTATCATCTAGAGAAATATGGTGTTAGAGGTAAACTATCGTTACTATATGTTTGATTGTTTTTATGCATATCTATGACTGAAGGCACAAAAAATGGATAAAGCTAGATTCATGAACTAGATAGGTTCGGTGTGAAGTATAAGGAAGGTCTCCTAGATCTGTATTCATCAGGAAGTATCTGTGGATAGTCGTGGTCAAATAAGTGGTCAAATGTAAGAATATTTTGGAAATGATCCCTGTTCATAAATGGGTTTGAGAAGAGTTATACTGATTGGGTATTGCATGGAGAACCAATTCCAAGAATCACCTCTTTTGATCGGGCAGTGTCTGAACGAGAGCCAGAGCTGAGTAGTGAGGAGTCTGATGGGAATATAAATGATGACATCCAAGACATGTTAGAGGACTTTGATGCTGGAGCATTTCATGCTACTAGCCCAATGCCACTGGAATCGGGGTGTAGGGATGGATTTTTTGCATATGCCAAGTTGTGGGAGGATGCTGAGCGAGAATTATATCATGGGTGTGTCAAGTATTCGAATTGTCTTTTGTAGTAAGATTACTCCATGTGAAGTTGGAGAATAACTTGAGCGTAAAGGCATTTGAGGACGTGTTAGGGTTGATAAAAGCGCATTACCTGATGGGGAGACGTTACCGAAATCTTTCTATGAGGCGAAGCAGTTGAGGAAGAATTTAGGATTTAGTTATGACAACATACATGCATGTCGGAATGACTTGTTTTGTTTTGAAAGCATATAGCGAGTTACAAGAGTGTCCGGTGTGTGGGGAGTCGAGGTGGAAGTACAATGAAAATGCTAAGTCAACAGTCCCCAGAAAGTGTCGCGACATTTTTCATTGAAATCGAGGTAGCAACGGTTGTTTATGTCACTTTAGATGGCTATGGATATGCGGTGGCACCAAGAGAAGCGAGTGGTCGAAGAGGGGTGATGAGTCATCTGCAGACTTGGTGTGGAAGGAGCTAGATAAGAAATACAAGTGGTTTGGTTGGGAAGCTCGTAACATTGTTTGGGTCTAGCTTCTGATGTATTCAATCCATTTGGGAACATGACCTTGTCATACAGTATATGACCAGTGTCTAATTCCATACAATCTGCCTCATGGAATGTATGAAAGATTCCAATTTTATGCTCTCATTGCTTATTCCCGGGATAGAAGTCCGAGAAATGATATCGATGTCTATTTAGCCCCTAATAGATGAGTTGAAGGAGTTATAGAGGATGGAGTGCAAACATATGATGAGGTAGAAAAAGGTATATTTAACTTACGCGTAGTGTTGCTCTGGATAATAAATGACTTCCCGGCTTACGGTAATCTGTTTGGATGGAAAACGAAAGAGAAGTTAGCTTGCCCAACGTATAATGCAGACACGATGTCTTTCTCGCTGATAAATGGAGGTAAACATTGTTTCTTGGGACGAGAAGAGGAAACAGATTGTGGATGAGTTGAGTTGGACGAAACGAAGTATTTTCGTTAAGTTACCGTATTAGTTCAAAATTAAAACTGTGACACAATTTGTACGTGATGCATATAGAGAAGAATATCTGTGATAGTGTGTTGGAGACTTTGTTAAACATTGACGGGAAAACGAAGGAAAATGTCAGTGCTCGGAATGATTTGGCATTATTGGGCCAAATTACGAAGTCATGCCTCATGCGTCTTTCACACTGACGAAAGAGGAGTGTAGGAAGTGTTGACAGTGGTTGAAGGGTGTGAAGTTTTTGACGGGTACGCAACTAATATATCCCGATGTGTGAATATGAAAGAATGCAAAATATTGGGCATGAAACGGCATGATTGTCATATTATGTTGCAATGACTGTTACTGGTAATGATACGTGGGTTATTGGACCAAGAAGTATGTACAACATTGACGAAACTAAGCTTATTCTCCAGGGACTTGTGTTCTAGAACTATAAAAGTAGAGGTTGTAGACCAGTTGCAAAAAGATATTGGATTGGTCCTCTGTAAGTTAGAGCTACATATTTCCCATCATTTTCACTGTTAGGGGTCCATTGATAGTGGTCCCACTTACCTCGGGAAGTTTTTACTTGCGGTGGTGAGACCCCGACCTTATTTCTGTCATTGTAAAAGAATTATGACTCCTTAAGTTTGTATTTCTCTAATTATTATTATTACTCTTATTTTTGAGAGAGGCATGTATGGGGAGATTAATCTAAAGTTATGTCTAGGTGGAATTTTTCCCTAGCGTTTTTATGAGTTTTAAGCTAGGATTTAAATGTTATATTATTTGCAATTGTTAAAGTTTGAGTAATTGAGATTAATTAGGCTAATTATTTTAATTAATGGGATATGTCCCTAAGTTACAATATTTGGAAGAATTTAATTAGGGCTTTAAAAGAATTTAATTAGGGCTTTAACCTTGAAAATGGGTATGAGACTGATAGGGTTTAAAATGGGAAGCATGATTGGGGAAATTTATATGGTAGCTGGAAAAAAAGAAATTAAAAAAAAAGAAAAAAAGTGAAAGAGGAGGGAAATCAGGTGAAGGAGGGGAAGAAGGGAGGGGGGCAGCCTTGTCTTTTCCCCCCAAAGCAAATTCACGCCTAACACCCTTTTCCCCCCCTCTCTTGCCGCATTTTTCATTTCCCCTTGTCCTAAAAACCGCACCTTTCACTTGCCCTAATACACCCAACCGAGAAGAAGAAAGGAGAAGGAAGAAGAAGAAGAAGAAAAGGAGAGGAAGAAGAAGAAGGAGAAAGAGGAGAAAAACAAAGGTAAATCCGGCCCTTTCTGCTGGCCGAAAAACACTACCCCATCTCTCCCATTTTCTTCTTGTTTTCTTTTGATGGTTGGTTGTTGTTTTGATGGTAGTTGTCTAGGTTGTTTTCTCCTTGTGTTCATTGGTGTTTAGTGTAGATCTTGCAAGTATTTAAGGGTAGTAGATCTTACATGAAAACATGGGAAAATATGGCTAGATCTGAAATAAGGGTTCAAGAGAAATCGTTTATGTGCTCTAAGTGTTTGATAAAAGGCCTAAGAGTGGATTGAAATCTATTTTGAGCATGTATGGCCGAATTTATTGGTTTGATGTATTAGGTTTATGCATGTTAGTCTTGTTGAGAACCACCAAGCCCTAAGTGTTAGATATATGTTCAGATCTGAAAAAAATATGCAAGAGGATCAATAATGCACCCTAGGTGTTTGATATAAAGCCCAAAAGATATGGGTAAATGCAATAGTTTTAGCTTGATGAAGATGGAATCATGATTTTGTTGTAAACTTTTGAATTGGAGTTGTAAAAGTGGGAAGAATGTGAGAGAATGGTTGCTGTTATGAAATGTTAAATTAGCCTTGGATGTTGGTTGTGACATGAAGAGATTAGGGTTTTGGTTGTTGGAGGTTTGGAAGGTTGAGAAGATCATTGTTGTTGCTGAAATTTAATCTCTGCAGCTTTCAAGGCTCGAATTTGGAGTGTGTTCTGATGCATTGTGCTTATCCCTTGATCTTAAGAGGATCCTAGTTGTAGGCCTAGGAAATAGGAAGATTTTAAGCCATACCTTGAATGATTCCGATAACTATCGAGTGAGATATGCGTTGTTCAAGGCCTGGACGTCAAGCTGCCAGCAGCCTTGCACGTCCGGAATGTTAGCTCATTTCGAATACCTTTTGAGGGATCATTTTAAGTCCAAATTTTACGAGTTGGTCTTGAATTTTAAGTTTAAGGAAGAGGAACATTTTAAGATAAATTTCGTGTGATTTAGAGGTAAAATGAATGAGTTGTAGTATTTTGAAAATGGAGGGCCGAGCTGGAATCAGCAACAGCGTTGTTGTAGGATTTTCGCCTAATTAAGAAGTGTTTGTGAAAATATATAGTAAATCCTGCTGTTGTGAATTTTACCCCCAATCTTGACCTATGAAAGCTGAATTTTCAAGAATAAATTTCATGTAATTTGGAGCCATGATTTTGAAGTTATGAATTTTTAAGTTGGAGACGTCGGGGCTGCCCGCTTGGACGTCCTCAGCAGCTTGTATTTTCGGTGGAAGGTTTTGAGTAGCAAATGAGCTTCAAATTACTTAGAATTTTGATATGTTATAAAAATTTGTGTAAGGATCAGTTTAGAATCCAATTCTTATGGCTTGGCATCCTTAGAATAACATTTGCATTATAGGGTCACCATTGATAAGTCAAACAATATGGGTGGTGATTTTGTATGATGAGTTGTGAATAATTGAGTGACTACTCTATACATTTAGTAAACCTCCAAACTAAATAACTAATTATCACTCATTACAAAATCACTTCGTAAGGCATAGGTGCTCCATTCCCTCACACCCGCAAACACATCCCGTGGACACCGACTCGATAAAGTCGAAATCTTGTAAGTAGAAACTTACTTCTTGCATCTCTATACCGCAAACTGCTGAATGATTATACACAGCATTGCAAAGAATACGCATTCTATTGAATCAGCCTATTCACAACCAGTCAGCATACGCATCCACACCATGGCCCGTCAGCCCCAAAAAACATTTGTCACCATTCCGCACTTTACACCTCTGACATGAACAAATAATTGCTGGCCCATGAACCACAGCAGCACACTCGCACAAGAAAAAAATAGAGAACACACTATTTATATTTCTTAACTCAATATTGCCATAAGCCCAACACTTATCCACCAGCAACATCACACATTTGCTACATTAGCAGCATTGCATAAGTTTCTTCATAGCAATGAAAAATGATATACAAGCTAGTATACTAAACCCTCAATGTTAAAGGAAGCCAAATATAGGCGCATGTCTGAACTCACTCGAAAAACTGTACCCATCGTACCCATAAAGAACCCAATTAAGGAACATCCACTAAATAATCGCAACAAAAAGAAGAGCCCGAAAAAACACACGGAGCAAGAGCATCGCAACCAATCAGAATCTAAAGGACCCACTACCAAACCGAAAAAAGAAGAACACAAGCAATAAACCAGCTCGAACGCAAGAGCCCGATGGTAGTTTTCCCAGAACCAAGGGTATCAATGCAATCACACTGAAGATGCTTGCAAGAATTCTTGTGAACCTCAGGTTGCTTAAATAACAAATCAACGAATAGAGAACCACAAACAAGGCAACATAAAACTAAGTATATGAACAATGATACACTAGTAACCGCAAAAAAAAGGAACAAGACACACCACCAGAGACTGTAACGAGGAAGTAAATACGAACAGCAAAAGAACATAACAATAAGATCACCCAAATCAAGACAAACAAAAAACGCCTTTCCACCACAAAGGAAAATATTATTCCAAAGCAAGAAAAAACAATATATATTACAGCCCAAACATCACATGTAATAATATAAGATACAATTACCACACTAAGACAACAGACAATACCAATCAGTAACACACCATCTCTATTTTCTGCAAAAGAACCATCCATCAATCCTAATTACTACATGCCATAAACACATAATAAGCTCATATCTGAACACTTAATATAAAATCTACCATAGTCTGACCAACAATTTTAGAGTGTGAGCGAGACAACATAAAAGGAACCGTACACGAGACTCCGCTCCTCATCCTTGTCTTGTACATTCATTACAAAATTACGATACTAAAATTTTGAGAAGAGCCGACATAGCCTTCACCGATATGTGTGGAAAAAAACGCAGCTAAGATCATAATAATAATATCAAAGACCTAAAAGATAAAAATATCTTAAACAGGTTTCTATATAAACCAGCCAAATTTCTCATCTTCGACATATGTTGTAGTAAATTACCTCCAAGATATATGAGATTGAAGAGTACCACCAAAGTCCTAATCAGTAAAAATAATGCGTATAATACATGTTTCGTCACTCTCCTGAATGCCAACACAATTAATCGCTAGCAGATCATTAACAGTTTTAAAAAAACAAAAAACAATGTATACGACGCACACTACAGCAACTAGTTCTCAATATTTTCGTTTGCAAGAACTTCCTCTAGAAAATACCAAGCTAATCCGACAAACTCAATAATGCAGAAACAATTTTCAAGATAAAGTTAAATAGCCCTGCGAGTGATCACTATCGATCTCGGCAAAGAACACCCATAGCATACTGGACCCAAACACCCGCTAATCACCCATTAAGCCATCGACCATAAGCCCAACACACTAAACAAAAAGCATTAGCAACCCACGAGTACAGCCCATATAATAAGAATAAATCTTAAGTCCCAACGTCAAAACTATAATCTATGTAAAAACTCATAAACCCAGAATTATATGCATAAAACTCTTCCAATTATACTACACCCTACACCCTTTGGAAAGACTAAATAAACTAATACCTAAAACTTGATAACCACGTCCAAATACCGACAAAATCCACAAAATTTGCCATCTTATAAACTCAATAAAGTTACAACTAACCCTGTACTTGAGAAGGTAACACATTCCAAAAATGCCATAAGCATCCCATTATTAACACCAATACATTCATCTCCCCTATACGTACTGTCCTACGAAATATAACCAAACAGGGACCTCCATCTCTGACAAAATCTCACAATTTTGTTTCCACATATATCTCAATGCTAAAACCTCTACCAAATAACTCTCTCTCTGAGGCCTTCACACCCCCTCCCATATAACATCCCTTAAGGACTACCTATAAATTACCAAACCAACCAATCTCAGTGATTACCAACCTCCACTGCAACCCACATTGCTCCCTCTTTGGAGATAAAATACAATGAACCTCTTTTTAGCAAAACCCACAATTCACCACACACCCTTACTTTCTACCCTAAATTCTCAGAAATCTTCATACTACCTTATAACATGATAATGAACATGTTATAAGATCAAGATCTTAGCCTAACATGGATGATGGCATTTTTCTATTTCCAAACATGTGATCATGCCTAATAACCTTCAAAAATAAAAACTAACCCCTTACCTCTTAGAAAATCTCCACTTTAATAGAAGCATGCATATAATATATGCGATAAGTGCAAAACACCTAGCAAGACAGATGCCATCACTATCTATACACAAGATCCACAGATGACACACCTAACGCTTTGACAACAACTAACCCGAGATACTTCTCGCCTGCTCGGTCCCCAAAAATCTTCCTCTCCTTCTTTCAAACCCATTACTCCTTTATTACTACCACATGCTTCACTCTATACTCACACTCAATAGGAGCACGCAAAAATTCAATCATCTATAATACACTCCAAACAATTCAAAATCAATCATAAAACAGCTCCCTACTGGATGATAGAGCGCACTAAACACAATCACCAGCAAAAGTACACACTAAATATACATAACCAAACAACAAAAAATAGAACACGAATGTTACAAAGCATCTTGTAAAATCTTGGCACCCTACCGTAAAAATCAACCTCTCAGGTCCACATAATCTTATGAATCTAAGAACTCATATAATGAGACGAGATCTAGCAAGATAAATGATCCGAGTGAAAAACATTGCCCGAGTAACCCAACTCGCAGCGCCATTAACGGACCCTTTACCACACAGATCATTTACCCATTGCTCAAAATTGTCATACCTATTGCAAATGAATCATGATGAAAAAATGTCTAACCAACATCAGGGCCCAAAGATTTACCTCACAAAAACGAGCAAGCCTGCCATGCTCTCTTGCCTGCGTCGTCCGATTATGAGGTGGTGACAAAACCTGGCTATTAGTGATTCTGAAACTGACCCAATATGCCACTTGAGCCCCCCACCCCAAAAACCATAAGTATTTATACAATTTTCAAGAAACAATATGATATGCAAATAGAAACATATTATCTAGACCCTTTGATCGGACATCTAATTAAAAAATCAACAACTCAATTCTCAAAACTAGACTTCTGACACAGGTGACATCGTTAGATCTGAGGCAAATATGCTTATCCTACGAAGCCTATCTTAGAACAATCAATAAATCATAAAGGCGTAATTTCTCTTGAAAAATTATGATTCAAAAACACAACAACATGTAACCTTAATAAGCAAATTAACCAATGAAAAAATAATGACATTTTCAAATATTTAATAAATGCCAAAAAAACTCTATAAATATAGTAACTGTCTAAAAGATAATAGAGGACCAAACTATATATCGCTTAGGTCTAAGCAGTTGAAAGAAAATAAAAAGATGTCGAATAATATTCTAATCTACACAGAGTATTCATCCACACTACTTGCAACTGAAAGCATTGACAAAAATGTATTCAAACGCTCGCACACTAGAGCTTTCTAGTATACCAATAATAGATAAGCTAGTAACTTACTAAGGAAGAAGAAAATAGATTTATTAGATCACAAAATTACTACCGTGGCATTATCACTCGACTAACAGAAAAACCTCTGTAACCAAAAAGAAACTACCCAGAATTACACACCCTCCTAAGAGAACCATCTCAAAAGTTTAACAAGATTTCACTTACGTTAAACACAGACATCCTCATCCCTTGTTCAAAAGCCTCCTCTCGGATTGACACCAACGAACTCACCGACAAATAAATGAATTAAAGGAATAACTGCAACATTTAATATCAGAGAAAGTAAAAATCTATCTAGACCCTATTATACTCACACTTCGGATAGCCTTCCAGCTCTTAAATCTGCTAAAACAACAAAGGAGATGCACCATACTAAGCGATGTGCAAAATCACACTTACTGAGAGCTGAAAAGAAATAAAGAAAGACAAATATCTCAACATGACTTACCCTTTGCCATACTAGATACAGAACATCATAATCATAGTTCTGTAAAACTAAAAGCTTATTTGCACAATTAACCAATGCTCCTGCCTCGACATTTTATGTCATTTGACGCACATCGACTTTCAACATTTTTCTGATACACTTTATGCTGGCCTAACCCAAACAGTCTATTTATTTGTCTATAACACACACTAACAGTAATATATTGATAATACTCCACCTTCTAGAAGTAAAGGAAAGTCACTAGTGGGCACATACTTTCTAAGGTCTAATATTACCAAATGTTGGAGCAGATCGACCAACATACTTACAATAACTCACTTTCCTCAACTGAAACTTTGTTAAGGAAAATATAAGCCATTTCTAGACATATCATCAATCATCATTGTGAAGGTAATTCAGTGTAATCTC
Organism: Morella rubra; assembly: GCA_003952965.2. Lineage (NCBI taxonomy): Eukaryota > Viridiplantae > Streptophyta > Magnoliopsida > Fagales > Myricaceae > Morella > Morella rubra. The sequence goes on along the minus strand of RXIC02000172.1, from coordinate 19,524 downwards.
AGGATCCTCCAAAAAATAATAAAGCGTCAATTATCTACCGTGCCCACACAAGCTACATAACACACTTCATACCATATAATAGCGTAATTTCTCAATATCTACTTAAAATTATCGTCACCAATATTTGTGCTAAGCGAATCTATTCAAAAATAAAAGTTTGCGTACCAATCACCCAAAAACTCAACTGAGCTAATGAGACAAAAGTAACAAATAGACCTTATAGTGATATAATGGCATTAGCAGTTACCCAAGAAATAACAGGAATATGAGACAATTTTAGGTGGAGTCCAAAGGAAGATAACGATCCTCAATTTTCTGCACCCATTCTTGCCTTACCCAAAAGACCCTCCTCGAAAGCCATATACCCATATAAGATAATACAAGAGTGCCTTAGACCAATACTTTTTAGCGAAGACACTTGTTTATAGCAAAGACAGATGACAAACAGCTTAACCCTCATAAGCACTAAATAGCATCATACGAAATGCTATTAAGGGTAAATCAAACGAGAAATAACTTCAAGACCAACCCTTCATGACTTAGAAACATTGCACACAAACGAGTTAAGCTCTGATATTAAACTCCAACTATATACGCAAGCCACTAAATGTCATAACTAGAGCAAAGTCCAGGATCCTAATGATAAACCAAATCATATTAAATCATAAAAGGTTTAGATAATAAACTTACATATATCACCTCATAATGAATTTACAACACTACACACGCAAAGAAGACAATTAGTCTCGCGAGCTATATCTAAAATGAACACACACTATGATTTTTCCATCACAACTATGAGCTTAATCACTAGAAAAGGCAAACAGCTCACCATCCTTATACCATCATCATCACACAAACCGCACATGCCTAACGACCTTGAGCGGAAAGATTATGATGACAGAAAAGGAAAAAATATCAGAGTTGTGCACCTCAAATTCGAAAGAGAATATCGAAAGAGTAATAAATTGAACACTCCTAATACTGTATTTTACTCGAAAGTTAGCAAAAAACACATTCAACTGCCACCAGTAAACACCTGCCACCCTGTTATAGTCCATCATAACATAAGTTATAGGATCCAACTTAAAGCTACACGCTCACGCCCTTCAAGCAGGACCATAAACGTTAATGAACTTTTAGCAGCACCAAGATACACTACATACAAACATAATAGTGCTATTAAAGACTACATCTAAGATCTTGCACTATGAAATAAGGAAGTCCTAGTAGTTTCCAGAAAACTAAGAACACTAATAAAACTGTAAGAACAGCACAATAGGTCCAAAAAAGCTCACTGCCTACCACCTAGATTCCCCACAAGATTATTTATATATCTCTCACTAAAAGTTCTTAAGTGATCTAAAACATTCAAATCTCGATAGAAGAGAAATAGCACGCATGTTTTAGTAAATAGTCTAGAAAATCATCGCCAGTCAAATGTGGAACTGAATATAGACAACACCAACATCATAGAACTGTTTACAACCTTTTACAAATTTCTTTGTGATGAAATATGTGATGACACAATCTGTAATCGGATAATTTTAGTTTGCGTACCAACAAAACACGTTAACTGAACAAAGAGCAATGATGCTATCTGGATCATCACCTAGTCCCGCTGCACAAAAGTACCATCGACCCTTACCTAATTCCTATTAAGGTTATTACACCTCTAACGAACAACCAAAAATTTGGGTAAGTCTGCTTACATTAAGAAATATTGCCAAATACACCTCACTAAAATACAAATATTCCTTATAAGAAACCCCATATTTTTGAACCTAAAACGTCTACACAATTTTCACCACCGAGGCAATTTCGGACTGGATTATAATCGCAATACCCTCATGCCAGCTCAAGCCTTAATACTAATAGTTATCACTCAACTTAAATTAACTGACAATTAGACAAGGCAATTCCAAATCTTAGAATATATGCTGAGCACTTGCTTATTGGAACTCAAAGGACCTTGCGATTCAACAATTATTCTATCCATCCTAGTAGAAATCTATGCACAATATAAAACTGTCTATCAGAAAAGAACTCAATGCGCCCATATTCGGATGAAAATGAACCCAACATCATTAATTTTTGTATCTAGATAGAGAAAAAACAAAAATGATTGAATCGACCTAATCTAAAGACATGTGCACAACAAAACACCTCTTAGTAACTGAAAGAAGAAAAAAAGGCCTGCAAGCCTCACTCTCAGACCAGACCAGAAGACGCTCCTCATGCTCACAAACCATTAAGAGACTATTAGAATTTGAAAAAGGGATAAATTATTCTTTGAACGTCCTATAGTAACGGAACGATAAAGGAATTATGGAAAAAAAAAGCGAAGAGTTGACGTTCCCAAATATGTTAAGACATTTTTAAAACATTTTTAGTGAAAAAGTAGGACCGGTAAAACATCTCTCATCAGTCTCAGCCAAAATACCACCAGAATTGAAGAAGCGACTACACGTACGTCCCACCATGATAATTTTTACATCTCTATGCTGAGGAAATCTATTTTAGATCCACTACTCATCTAAACGAATAGACATTATACGAAACAACCTGTCAAAATAAGAACCTAAAACAATAAGTCAATAGCCTCGAGTTGCACCAATCCTCTCTAGAATAGATATCCACAAGACAAGACTAAGATCGCCTACACAGAACAGATTTCATTTATGGTAAGATTCTATGGCCGATCATGATATAACTGCCAGCATTCATGGGTCGTTAGAGGTAAAAACATGTCGACACCAATGCTATCCATAGTGTTATGCCACCACTTTACCTTGGACAGTACTCATGCCTATCTTTTAAGTCTTGTTTAAATTATCGAGGTACGAAAGTTTTTAAGTAGTGCGTAGATACAATGTCATGATATTACCCCGCTTTTGATTATTAACATTATAATACACTTTATTGTCTATGTAAAACAAATTTATGGTATACGAATAGATACCAATGCCATGGAAAATGTGTAATCTCTCTATCATCCGTTATTTCCCAAAATAAATTAAAGTGACTACGACCCATCGCAAAAATCTAGTAATTCAAAACCAATGATTATGGGACCTACTTTAGTGAATTGGTACTTCACTCAAGTGAACCTCTCTTAATATGAAAACCTAGTTAAATTATGACGTTTTTTACACCCAAATTGTAAATAGAAATTTTAACATAAAATGATGCTGACAATAGGATATAGATTTTTCCTCAAACTGTCAACCATTAAAGTTTTGTCTATTCAACTAGTATAATGCGGCGAGCAGATATCACGAGTTTACTATTTAAATTTCGACGACAAATTTATTTATTTATTCAAGAACTTTACCAAGTTAGGATGTTTGCATAAATCGAAGATCATCGCTCATGGAATATCACTTAAACGAACAACTCCTTACACACCTAGTACCTCCCTGAAACTTTGTCACCTACAAACCTAAGTAATTTCACCAGCAGCCTCTAAGGATCGAAACTTTGCAGGAACGAAAATCATAACTCGTGAATTCAAAGGCCCTGAGCATGATGAGTATAAAGCCTACGATAACGCATGACAACCCGCAAGAGCACAGATATCATAACCCCTATAGGGAATAGACAGATGGAATGTGAGATCAAAAAAAAACCGTGAAAGAGAATAATGGATCAAAAAAGCAAATAATCACTTACAGCCAATCCAGAATAACCAGTAAGGACCAAAATTACACATTAGGTACGCACAAAGCTAGCAATTTCCTAAAGCATACAACAAATGCATGACTTGCTGTAGATAGAGTAAGATGATGAAAGAAACGGAATAACGGTCGTTGAGCGGAGAAAAAATAGCAAACCACTACTGTCAACTGGGCCCAGACTAGTACCTAATAGATCTTAAAAGAACAAAAAAATAAACCACAATGTAAATTCACAAAATAAAAAACAATAACACGGCTATATTTTCCCATCAATAAATAGAAGTTGAGCCCAATTCAAGTCATTGTAGCTCAAACATTTCAAACTACCCATATTATCGACCAACATACAACCCCATGAAAGCCAACATGACGATTAAACTCTCAGAAGCAAAACGTCGAAAGCTAAGTGGCACACCAGAAATTAGCAGAGTACCCAACGAATCCTAAAAACGTAAGAACAAAAGACCACATGAGCCAAAAAGTTTGAATAGACATACACACACATTGAGAAGAAGTCACCAAATTTAAGCTATGGGTTATCATGATCATTTTCCGATTCGAAAAAGTTTAAGATAAAAATTGTCATAAAGAAATAGAGAATATTTCTTAGTCTTTTCAAATTACTGAATATGACATCTAAACTAATAGTTTCTCAACTTTTGTCTTTTGTTCTTTAAACAAAGAACAAAAATCGCTGCACATTCATCCACCATTAAGTATTCTGTTTTCTAAAGTCCCCGATCCCAATTCATTTTAATAGTTTTTCAAAACCATAATGAATCACGTTCTCTATGTTAATTTCATAATACAAACCACCACAAACATAATAATTTTTCAAAGCTTTTAAAATTATTCTCCCACATTTACAGTACCTATTATTATGATTATAACCCTACAACTTCTTATATCATTTGTATTTATAGTCAAAAATTATGTTAATTATTTACCGCTGTACAATATGAGAGCACCCAGTATGAACGAAACGTTTATATACAATGTGAAACAAATCTAGAGTGTTTATTTTTAACTTACACGATACATATATCCATTTTCTTTTGAAAATGATCAAAATGATTATTCTACCTGTTGAAAAATTGATTTCCAAAGGAGAAGCTATAATGGCTAAATGACATAATCACATAAAAGTGAACTAATTGTGCATAGGAGGATGTTACCATCACCCATAATGCTTCTTGGCATATCTACACACAGCTCCGTCATACATGCGAAAACGTTCAACCCTAACACTAATGGACTGTATACATCCTTGGAAAATATGTTAGCATTCATGTTGCTAAATATCAAATCACTACTCAAGTACGCACAAAAACAATCAGGACATACTCTGGGAAAAAGACAAAAAGTCAGTGGGAAAAGACGCAAAAAAACACACACGTTAACCCTACCAATCATTACACACACGTCACAAAAACACAAAGTCTCAATTCGAGACATTACAACTACCAATCCAACCAACCACCCGCCACTCCCCCAAAAAACAACATAGCATCCAACCTAATATTATCAAAGAAATGACTAAGAATCAAGTATGGTAATGAAACCTTTATGAAAAGATCCATATCAACTTATATTAGAAGACCACCATTCAACGATCTTTATAACCATCCCATATTTCATTCTAATACGTTATGTATATTGAATTCAGAAAAATAATCCATCCAAACCACCAGGAGACCCACCTCACTACACAAATATTAAGTTTGTTCAAACGGAGCATCGCAACGAATCTCTATTATACGGTCCGTTAAATCTAAAACATAATTAAGAAACTCCCGAAAAGAAACTGGCTAATGTACACAATAGAGGTACTAAGACACAACCACACTCAATGCGCTTATAACCAATCGATACCATATCCTCGGCAGAAAATTCAACACGCTGCATTGTTTTGCTAAATATATACAACACCACCAAACACCCACCTCTAGCAACAAAGCAGAGCAAAAATAATGTAGTTGGGAACCATATATAACTAGGCCTTGTCTCACGGGGTCTCTTACATTCTAATACTGTGTTGTTAAGCGGTCTGTTTACTGATAATTGTTGCCCACTAAAAATCATAAGAGTGTCACTCAAGCTGTTCAAACCCACCAAAACAAAACAAAAAAACCAAAAGATACAAACAAAAAACCCAACAAGTACCAATATAATACTAAGAATATATTCTAAAAAACACAAAGAAAATTCACTGACTTTATCACAAACCTCCTAACCACCACTTTCGCTCCTGATTACCACACACACAGCGCTAATAATAACAACTAACAAACACAAAATAACCATACAGAAAACAAAAACCAGACAACCTCAACAAAAAAAACAACAAAAATGACCAAAACAAAAACCGAAGCCGAAAAGAACACGACCAATAGGTCAAACAACCCCCCAAAAAAACACACCAAAAATAAACCAACCAAGCAAATACAAATAGGAACCGTTAACCTCGACTCCTACACTCAATCCACACACAACAGCTTGCACCAAAGACCAGATAGATTTACAAAATCATATATTACAACTACAAAGCATATTAGATTAGTAAGTATCTCAAAAAAACTAATCACCATAAAAGTGTGAAAATTAACGAACTGAATACCATCTCAACCACCTGGTTTAAGATGTACTGAATAAAACATAAATTGTTATGCTTCTCTTACTATTGAAAAAAACATCATAGTGCCTCCTTGCACAGGATCACTTACAAATGACCAAATATAGCACCTCAGAATCTATACACCACCAAAGGGTACAACGACAAACAAAAATAAACAAGCAAAAACCCGGAACAGAAAGAAAACCAATCTACTATACTCAAAATACGAGATCATCCTAGAATTCTCCCAAAAAATGAGTATCTCAAGCCATTTAGAGAACGAATTCAAATTACCCGAAAGATCAAGCTTACATTTTCAACCAATCTAAAAATCACAATGCAATACAAACAAATTTGTCTAATTAAAAAAACACAGTTAATGTTCAAAAAACCCCCAACCTATTTATCACACACAGTCCACACAACTCAACACCATCCACCCAAAAAAACCAAAAAGTATAAAATGCAAACACATTAGATGATAAACAGTCACACCTGATAAATTAGAATACTTCGTTGACACAAAACAAAAACACACCACGGCATATTGATACCATGGACCATGAAATACCCAAGAAGTTACATTCGATCCCACGCCTAATATTAATCAAAAAACACTTTTAGCCACGTAACAACAAACTACGACAAATAAAAAATGATTGACCACCAATCACCAAAAACCACGACACATTGGACTTCACCAAGTTGACCAACCTTATTATGATGCTTGAATGCTGCTTTAGCAATTCGATTTTTTTACAGTAGTAGGACACGATCATCAAAAAATTTAACACGTAATTTTAATCAACCAAGTAGGCCGGAGTTTATCAGATGAGTTTACAGTTTATTTTGGAGACATTTTATCTTTGGAAAGCAATTATCGCACACACAATTATTGATTACCCACACAGCAAACAAAACCCACAGCCCACCACATCACCGCACGAAGACCAATTATGAACACCACCAACAATACAACAAACAACAAATCGCAAAATACAGGCACTAGAGCCCCGACCGACAGCGGACAATATAACCACAAACGAATTGACACTGACGAGACAAAGCAAAAAGCAAAAATAAAGAAACAACACAAAATATAAATCAACACAAAAAACCAAATAGAACCGCACCATATGACTGAAAAAAGCACCACACCCAAAAAATTACACCAAATACCACAAAACGGAAAACAACACACGACCCGAACAACTGACACACCGCTGAACGCAAAAACTACCAAAAGACAAAGACAACCAATCACAAACAGATCACCCAAAAAAAAGCCAGATAGAAACCAACACAGCGACGAACCCACACCAAAAAAACCATAACGACAAACCAACACTCAATAGCCATGACAAAAAAAGATCCATAAATCAACCACACGACGAATGGAGAATACAAAATGACACCCTCAATCCGACTAAAATCAACCATCTACACATTTAAATTGATGAGAATTTTTGAAAAGAGAAGAGTTCAATGTATTAAGTATGAATTCAATGACCAACTAAGAGATAAAAGTTTATGATAGATATAGATATGCGCAAAATCAACCCGCACACCAAAACACACCACAAATCAACAAAAGACCGAGCCTCAGCAAACACATGAAAACTAACAACAGAAACCAACGCCCCCTCAAAAAATGCCAACCCTCAACCCATCAGCATCACCAAGCAATCAATTCTTCCAATTAATTACAATACCAACACAAAACAACATGAACACACAAACATACACATATACACACAGCTCAACAAAAGAATCACGCAAAAATTAAAGAAAAAATCTATAAGCGAAACGCCAGCAGACCCCTACAAAAACAAAACAACTAATCCCCACCACTACACCACAACCCCCCAAAAAAAAAAAAACAAACCATTAACCTGAAACAATGATTCAAAAATAGATGAAATACGCCAGACTAATACGCAAAACAAACAACTCAAAAATACATTACTCCGAGATATCAAAAGAAAAAATAAGAACTAACTGTAAACGAACGACAAAAGAGGAGTCACACAAATATACAACACAAAATATAAAGACAAAAAACACACAAAAAAATAAATCAAACATATGCAACAAAAACAACAAACCAGTGAAAATACGAACAGATGCTAAAACAACAAGAATTCGATACGTATAGAAAATGACCCTTTAAAACTAAAAAAATACAAATGATAAAACAACCCAACCAACCAAACAAGAAAACATTAATACAATACTCAATATTGACACCACGATTACCTTAAATGAACCAAAAGCCTCACAAAAATGCAAAAACAGTAGCAAAGAGTTGCCTTGACAATCGAGAAAATCATATACATAAATTTGAGCCAAAAACAATAGTACTTTCACACCAATATAGAAAAAACTGAATATACACAGCAATGCAAAAGCCCAAACAGCAGATTAAGTTTTGAAATGCTAATAATAAAATTCCCAAAGGATAATCTCACGAAAACAATTCAGAAAAGACAACATCTCAACGATTCCACGCTCGATGAAAAAAATCGATCTCGACCTTTCACCAGCAACATAACAAAAAAAATAGAGCTCAAGAACTGCTCAGTTTGACAAATCCCTATAAAAATAATGACGAGTTACTTCTCCAATTAGAGAACTTAACCATCAACCTATAGATATGTAAATCATCATTGAGCTCTTTAACATAACAATAAACAGATAAAAACAAAACCACGTACAGTTTCCAAAACGCTCACACACAGAATCATACAACTTAGAAGCGGCTTAACAACTTACCGACCACTCTACCATCCTCGAAAAATAAAATATGAGCATGAAGCTAATATCTACCAAACCTAGACCAAAAAAACCCTCACGTAGTGTAATGAAGAGGTAAACGCTAAGCAGGATCTCTTCAACAACCGATTATTGCATAGGTATGCATAAAGAACTCACTAATCACAAAAAAACAAAGATTTAAACAAAACGAGCCCACACTCTCAATAAAAAACTCATCTTCTCGATTTTAGACTCCAAAAATTTTCACACAAAAATAAAACCAATTCTCTGTATCATCACAGTCTACACATCACTCTGAACACCAAATCACTTCCTCATCAGAATCCTCAAATCTAATCAACCAAAAAAGCAAATATTCTTAATTGAAAGATGAAGCTTAGTGCAAAACCGGCTTTCAACAATAAACCCAAAAAGAAAAAAAATCCAAAAAATCGTCTACACAACCCAAAGTACAAGTACAAACAGATAAATAACTAAAACACACCATATATCCATTTATTAAAACAATTATTCATATATACAAAATGCTTAAACACAAACGGAGTAACCTCATTCTCTGACACCCAACCAGCCCACCGAAAATTTTTGTAAAGACCATAAAACCTTAATTCCTAAAGAAAAAAAAAAACCACATCTATTTTCCACCAAACCAGCCCAAAACAACTCAAAAACAAACTTCGACCCAAAAACAAACAAAACAAAAACAAAAACACGGCAACAGCAACTAAAAACACACAGAACCACGACCAAGAACAAAAAAACACAAAAATCACAACAAACAAAAACAGAAAGCAGAGATGACGGCCAGTACGGAGTAAAAAACAAAAAAAAAACAGAAAAAAAAAAAAAAAAAAAAAAAAAAAAAAAAAAAACACGCAAACATCCCACTGAACACTAGCACAGCAAAAGAAAACAAATAAGTATATATTGGAACACAAATAACATACACAAAAATCACTACCACAAACTCAGACTAACACCACTACAAAACCAAACAGACAAAAAAAACTCCAAAAAAGAACATCAACTCCAACCCAAATCCAAAAAAACATCCAAGTAAAAGGAAAACCACACACCTTATTAAAAAAATCGCAAATACCTAAGGAGAAGAATAAATTAAGAACAATAAGTTGTAACGAAAAATTTAAGGACCCTGACCAATAATCATAGAAGAGATACAACAATGACAAAAAACAACCAATCTTTTATTCGAGATTTGAGATGCACATTTTTCACCAGTTTAATTTTGGAAGCTAAGAACCTATAGGACGACACTTCTCCCGCAGTCACAAGATCAAAAACCAACAACAAAGAGCCACTACTATGCACAATACACCTTCACTTATTTATGAAAATCTTAAGCAAAGAGCTACAAACACGAACAACGCAATTAAAACCAACTCATATCCGGGACAACATTATCCACAATTACAAAAAATCTACACAGGCTGGCACATTATATATACTATTTTTTGAGAGAACAACGTAACAGAGAAAATAATTAATGATATTATGGATAGAAAGGAAAATCATAGCTATATATCAAAGGAATAGATACAAAAAAACCACACAGAGAAACCTACACCAACAAATGAGCCGCAAAAAATCACATGAAGTCACTGAGACACATCTAGACGAGAATATAAATGAAATTTGACACAGATAGACTGGAAACCCTACCTTAAAGCCATAAACCAAAAACAATCCTGGAAAAATCCAGCAATAACCACACTATTAACAACAACCCAGATCGCCAAATCGCAACACAACAAAACAGAAACCCCCACTTCGAGACAAAGAATCAGAACTCAACCAACTTCAAACACAAACATGAGACAGCACAACCACACCAAAAAAAACAACAACACACACCGAAACACCCAAGCATATAAGATTCAAGTACCTTCCATAAAAGCAAGCCAAACCAAAAGCATATACTACCCTGCCCACCATACCCCCAACACCTCCACATACATAAACTCCGAGCTTGATAAATTGACTCGAACAACCTAAACCCAACACCGACAGCAATAAAAGTCAATAAACAAACACACAAAATAAATGCCCATAGCACCAATAAATCTTCAGAGAGACAAAACAGACCTATAACTAGTGTTAACACATTATCAAACAGAGAGAAAACGGAAACTCGCTTTAGGGCTACCTGTCTCGAAACAAGCCAACACTATATAAACAGATGCCAAAAAGAATAAATCATTTCTAAAGAAATGTATTTCCAACTACCCCCTAATCTCACATGAATTTTGTTATTCAAAGGAAAAAAAAACGCATGTCTTAACACAGCAATCCTACAAAAACCAACGCCCCATACCCCCACAAATCTAAATACTACTCAATTAGTACCGCCCCATAAATCCTTAATGTTGCCAAACAACACATACACAAAAAAACCCATAAAATCTCCTCTCACAAAAAAACACCTATTTATACAAAACATAAATTTCTTATAACCAATCACAATATATAATGAAAGAGATTAAACATTATCAGAAACAAACTTATCTTCTCTCCATGACACTCATAATAATTTATAGACAGATCGCTACCAACACCATCAGTAAAAACCAGCGACCTAACGCACAAACATTTGCTCACAAGCTCACCGGACTAAACCAAAAAAATCCCAAATATCTAAAAACAAATTTCTTACTTCAATACACTTCGCAAAACAAACGTTTTCAACGTAAAACGAAACACTAAACCACACCACAAAGTGATCTCACTAGAATCAAAATTTATATCAAGACTGAATTCTCATTCACGTCCACCCACCTACACCAACAAACAAACGGCCAAACACCCAACTCACCAAACTAAAATAAATGTTACTTCGATATTATAATTAAATTCGAAAACAAAAACACAGCTAACTATAAAAAAAAAAAAAAAAAACAACACGAAAAATAAAAAAAAAACCGCACAAAAGCCGTACCCAGCGATAACAACACGCCAGACCACCCAACACAACCCACCAGCAACACCCAACCAAACATTTTTGTAAAAACCACCCAATATTCATTTTTTAAAAGTAAAAACCACAACCCAAATCAAGAATTACAAGTCCAAATTAAAGGGTTTTTCACGACTTTAGACATCGCTTCTTTCGTAAATAAACAAATAAAAAAATAATACAAACAAAAACACATAATTTCCTTCTTCAAAACTTTGAACAATATACCCACCAAACATTTTAAGAAATATACTTTTCATTTTACAAAAACAACTTCAACCTTATGTACATCATTACTCTATAGTCAAATAAAATAATAACGAACACACAAAAAACAAATTATATTCTACTATGACAAAAAAAGCATACATCCCAAACTTATAACACAATGAAAATCAACACAGATATATATATCTTCATATTAACACACTTACACAACACAAGACAACCCAAATACGACCTAACACCCAAAAAACAAAAAAAAAACACCCAAAATAAAAAACAGATCGACTCAAAAAATAAAAAAAAAACAAAAAAGAAAACAAAACCTCCTAATTTGCAAAAAACTTCACGAGCCTTCAAAAGAATTCTATCACAACCTCAAATCAAACATCTGCAAACAAACCCAAAAAAGAATACATATTTCCAAGACGGAAGTTTGAAGTTCCAAAATACACTGACATTATACCATGATAAACACAATCCGGACAATTGCTTTCATCTTAATACATAAAAACAAACATGCAAAATACAATTAATCATTCGTTAGATAATTAAAAAAAAATCACAATACGCATAAAAAAAAACACACCAAAAAACAGTATGTAAAAACCAAATTGTTCATATGCAACCCATCTAACAAATCAAGATAAACAAACAACAAACAACAGCATCATCTCGTAAACGAAAAGCAAAGGCCCTACACCATCACCACATACATAAGAAACGATATATTACTCCAACCGATAAAATAATTAACTCGCACACCCAACCACTAGCCTGTCATGCTAAAACTTACTAATATAACCCCAAACTTCTCACTCTGCAAAACCACCCCCCCAAACACCAACCACCACAACACAAACAACAAAAAAAAAAACAAACACCAAACTCAAACCACCAACACCCAAACCCACAATAACCCATTCAAAAAAAACCATGAATCTCACATACTGGGAGTCCAACGCAACAACCAAAAACAGGACCACACCCCCCAAACACATGCCGTTATTTATTTGGGATATGTCTAATAGGTGTGGTTGAAAATTTGAAATTGAATCATTTTTTAATTTCAAGTTTCTTGCTTTTTTATTTTCTTCCATTATGTGTTAAAATTTGACCACATGAACTAGTTTCTTCACTACCAAATGATCTTTCTACATATAAAACCCCATACCTCCAAAAAAACACACCAAAACGCCACCCAACAAACCCAACAAAAAACACAAAATACTTCTCTCCATCACCTAACTACATAACCACTTAAGCTTTAAATATGAAAATCCAATATTGGACAAACTCACCAATTGTGCTCCGATCTCAACTAATAAATTAATACATAACAGCAAACCAAAAACACAACCAAAACCAACCCACAACAAAAACCAAAAAACAAAAAAAATCCGATAATCAGAACCTCGTACCAAGCAGCGAAATAATACTAACCAGACTATCTCGACCATCTCAGTCATAAACTACTAAAACCCTCTAGTTGAGTATGACGTCACCTGAGAAACCACTAGACTCACGTCACCATTAGCGAACATGTCCAATCACAGTATGCCATTATTCACCGTTAGAATCTCCTGATTATACTCTTTTCTAATCAGAAATCTAAATAACAGAAAAGAAATTAACGAGAACATTAAGATACAAAGACCATTTGTGATCCCAAAAAAATAACCATAAAATTAGTCTGTTATTCTACAGTTATCTTTGTAGAAAAATCAAACAAAAATAGTACAAAATTATAGAACAGAAAATTACCAAAACAAGATAACTCTCATTTAATTCATTCATAAGACAAAAACACCACCAACACACACCCAACAAAAAAAACACAAAAACCAACACAAACACAAACACCACAAAAAAAAACCAACAAAACAATCCCCAACAAAAAACAAAAAAAAAAACTATAACCACCCATAAAATGTATTAACCAAAAAAAATCTAAAACTAAATCTCCTGATGCTTAATCTATCCTCCAAACTGAAAACTATAAAATCCTTAAAGTTTATCACAAAAAACAAAAACCAAAAATCCCACACCCACCGAAGTCGAAAATTCCCATAATAAAGACAAACACTAAGGTCTATCAATGAATTTCAGAGACTAAATTACACAAAACTGAAATAATCCTCAAAGCCTGAAGGCATTACTACGTAAAGTATAAATATTAAAATTAGCAACTTATAGGAAACATACCGAAGAACCAACAAAAACACAACAACCATAAGAACTACACCAAAACCGTCGCTCCGCAGACTAGACACGTCTAAACAAAACCCAACAACCTATCAAACCAAAAACTACCAATAGAAAACCCACACACAACCAAAAAAAACAACAAAACAATCGCAAATAATCATATCTGTAGTATATATATGCAACTAATAAAAAATAATTTAACTCAAACCCAATCCGAAAACTAGCACAACTAAAACCCGCTAGACAAACTACAGAAAAATACATGCATCATAGAACCCAGAATAAATATAATATGTATAAGACCCAAAATCTAATACATAAAAGAGATTGCATCATTAATATGATAAAGCTTTCCACCATGCACCATATCCCCTTATAATATACTATGAAGAAGTACTGAACATCCTCAGTAAGCTGAGCACCTTAACCCGCTATTCAAACATAGACACCGAAAATAAAATATTGCAAGGTATTTAACGAGACAAAATAGTATGAAAAAAAAAAACCCAAAACAAAACAAAAAACCAAAAAAAAAAAAAAAAAAAACATCAAAATGAATAATAAAATTTCGCCACATTATCAATTAAAAGTAGCCAAAAGGTGTGGCAATCCAAAGAAGCTCATTAGAACAAAAGAAACTCTGATGTAGAAAAAACCCCAAAACCTAAAGAAACCAACTTAAGAGCAGAGCACAAAATTCCTTTCACGATCAATATCTTTCTCGAAAAACAATTAAAAAAGAACAACAAAACCCAAGCCCACACAACAAACAACCAACCACCCAACAACCCCCAAACCAACAATAATTAGTTGAGCAAAGCCCACCAGACATTCCCCATTCACCATTAACAAGGTCACAGTCCCTTGTGCTCAATACTATTCAGTCATACAGCCATCCTTCTTTGTCCAAAGTAACAACAAGCGATGCAAACATAGAGAAAACCCAAGAATTACAAGCCCGTAAACCCTATCTCAACTCCTAATCGAGCTCTCAGAATTGCTCAACAGTCTAATACCTTGGACAGGATTCTTAAATGCAAAAACCCCAAACACACAAAAAAAAAACCAGCCAACAGGCACGATACAAAGAAAAACAAAAAAAACCGTACCAAAAAAAAAAAAAAACAGCACAATATCAACAAAACCACCAAAACCCAAACAATAATAAAAAATAACAAAGATGAGTACGAAAAACAACAGCAAGAGCGATGAAAAAAAACACTACTATGAAAATCAGAATATATTTAGAAAATACAAACACCACGAAAAAACAATAGAACCAATTAAAAAAGCCTGCCTCAGTAAAACACACCACCAGACAACCAATACCATTACCTCTAAACATGACCACAAACAAATAATAACAAAAAAACAGGTAACTTTAGAAGCGCAAAAACTACAAACCAGAGACTGACACTAGAAGTACAATAGAGATTAAGACATTAACACTAAAGCAATAAACGAAAAGACGAGAACAAGAGCAATAACAAACAAAAAATCTAACACTAAATAAAGCCAAACTAAAGAGTGAATTCTTAACAATTAAACCACACCCCACATACAAGTTTCAAAAATAAAACCCCCAATAATAACCACACCACCACAACAGACAAATACGCGAGACAAAACATTAAAACACACATCATATCATTACACCAACCGAAATGAGAAAATCTATACCATCATTAGGAAAACAACGGCAGCTCACATCCTCACCCTTTGAATTGTGCGTTGATGTCATCGCTACCCACAAAGCACCACAAAGTATTATAATTGGACCGAGCAACTCTACCGAAAACAAACAAAAAATAATCAAGATAAGCCAACATCCAAACATCTAAGACGCAAAAAAAAATTAGAAGCCATAGCAGGAGACTTACCCTCAAACAAATAAAAACAGAAAACAAAAATGTCCGCCAACCATTAAGATCACTCTAAATCCCACAATGTTTAGTAAACAGAACAATCCCAAAGATGTACTACCCAACGTACTTCCAGATGCTCGAAACTTACGCACATAAAAAGCAGCAACAACAAATCTAACCTTAACTCAATCTCCAACCCATGAAAATAGAGCTCAAAAAAATCAAGCTCAAATAGAGCAACCAGTAGAACCACCAAGAAGCAAAAAAAATCGCAAAAAAAATATGCCTTACGTATCTATACTAAAACAAGACTAGAAACTACAAAAAGCTGTAGACAACACCAGCAAGACGTCAATTAGAAAGAGCATCTCCACCACGCAATATAAAGAAATAGACAAATCTCCAAAAGAAATTGCAATGTCATGGCTCACAATATCAGAATATTCCCCCCTCAAATACATCAAGAAAAAACAATCCAAAAACCAACAACAACCATACAACAATAACCACCGTAAAAAAAAAAAAAAAAAGGTCAGAACAACCACCAACAAACAAACCGCAATGCTTAATCCAGCACTCCATTAACTAATCTCACCTCCATGACAAATATTAAGTTTAAATAGATACAACAATGGTAAAAAGGTGAAACGTAAACCAAAACCCAATATACAAATAATCTACATCAGTGTAAAAAAAGGGCAAATAACTATTTGACCACAATAAAATCTCCAACACATTCCAAAAATAAGGGAGTCAATTACAACTATGTAACTGAGACTTGATACTAAAATAACATAGTAAACACCCTCAAACTAATTAATATTTAGTAAGCAAAGACCTTTCTTCAGTTTAAATACCATACGAGACATGTAGAGATTTGATCTTCTACCAAGCACTCCCTAATCCTAACTTATGACTACTCTCTACCGAATTTATCCCTTCAAGGCCATGATAAATATAATTGTCATATATTCAAACCACCCCCTTCCGACCACGCCCCAATTGCACATCAAAAAACCTTCACTTTAGATGAAATTCCTATTTATAAGAAGAGAATGACATAAATCCCCTTAAGAAGCCAAGACCATTGGCGCTATTTTATTTTTGCTATAGTCTAACCGTTGAGTAAATTAACTGGAGCTTCCCAATAATTCCAAATCGTCGCAAGAGACACGAAACACACTGTCACAGTAATCCACAAGTAATCACTAATCAAACCGTAAGTAACTCAGAAACTCCTAGCAATCCTACCACAAACCTAAGTAAACTACCTTGATGAGTCTCTTTGTAAAATCGAAAAACAACTGCCTTCCATATTTATCCATCTCGACCACACTTCAAATTCCGCACCTACTAACCACCATGACGCTCCGTATCAGCCACGCCCCCAGTACATATGATCTGAGCTACATTGCTGACTTATCAATTGAACTTCGCTACTTATGCTCAACTATCTCACCATCTATCAATAGCAAACAATCTTGATTTTACGCTCGTTAATGTATTTGTGCTACCAAACCCCCAAAATATAAAATTTTTTTATAATGTTTACTACATGAACAAGATCACAACGTTTGACATGATTTAAAAAATAAATAAACATATGTTCACAAGCCCCAACCAGCAAAACCCAAAAGTAGGTTCGCACCACCCCGCGACGATATTATGTAACGCGCGCCATCAAGCTACTACATTGTCCTCCTAACAAGTGCCGCGATCAAAATGTACCCCAGAGCAAATGTTGAGATGCCTATGAGAGATTCGAAACGGCTTCGGCCAACGCCATTTAGAGCCAAAAGACATCCTAGAAAACAAAAGAACAGCACGCTGACAACAGTTTGCCTTATACCCAATTCCCAAGAACTCCGAACGCCAACCCCAACACCTGTCAGGCTCACACACCTTGGGCTGTGGTTCTAACCACAAGACATCCAATGAGTGCATAGCTCCCGGACTCAAAAGACGAGCCCAGACCATCCAAACCTCGCCAGCCGAATGGATAAAAAGATCCACACGACTCCTAGTCGGCTCGGTTGTGAACCCAAACCCACCTACAGCCCACACCCACCCGGCCTGACCGACCAGAGAAAGGTCTCGGACTCTTCGCTCTTTGCACAGTCACACGCTCAACGACGAAAAATTGACAACAATCCTGCGGAACACCGGATCAAAAAAAAATATTTAGAATTTTCTTCCCTATATTAGTCGAGAGTAGCTAGAATTAGAGGAAATTAATTTGACATAACCTCACCAATACCATCATCATATCGATCACACTCTATTTTACACGGGGCAAAAAAACAAAAGATAAAAACCTCCCCCCAAAAAAATTAATACAATCACGACAGCAATATTAACTTGATAGTAAAAATTGAGTTGACACCTAAAATGTATAAGAAAAACAAGAAACCTATCATTACTTTGTGTAAAATTTTACCTCAATAATGTATTCTATTGGGAACACAGAAAGAAGCTGTCTGAAAATCTCCACTGGAGTACCAACAGCGTGTCCCAAGTACCAAAAACCAATAACAATCTAATAAACTATATACAATAACAACCTAAAAAAACAATCGCCACATAATTTTGACCCCAACTATCAGAAGAAATGAAATGAAAAAAACCACACATAAAAACAAAACAGTACGTACATAAGTTATAGCCACTGTGTCAATTACTGGATCACACCCGACAAGAAACACTCAGAGAATCACAAATATCTTCAAAATATTGTACATACAGATAGATGTACACATATTTGATCAATAGCTAGCTATTCGACTCAACATCCAACAACGAAACGCCATCCTTTGCAAATATGTTCATTGATCCAATAACAAATACCAAAGACTCCACCCCAACTGCCATAATAAAAAACCTCATTCCATATTACCACCTGAAATTGCATCAAATTTGAAAGGTTCATAACTTACATTAACATACCATTATTGATGTCGCAACCCAACGGCACATGAATAGCTAAATATTATAATTTCTCAATTGTTTAGATATTTGAATAATATCCTGTTTATGACTTCAGCAAATGCAGGTAGATAAACCAAATTAAACAAGTATTTCATAAACCTCTGAAATCTAATAAAGACAAGGAAAATAAATGATATTGTGAAACTTTAAATAAACACTATACCAAATTCAAAATGAACCTTTAATTTTTGGCTAGAAAATATATGA